>NEWO01000896.1:71346-100144 GCA_003013225.1 Phalaenopsis aphrodite
AAAATCCACCGCCACAACATTCAAATTATAAAACAGCTCAAAATTTAATCACAAACATCACACAAAACTATAATTGAAACTAAATTAAGATGACTCTATCAGATGATCAGGAATCACTCAGAGGAGGTAACCTACGGTTGCTAACGAGGCTTCCCATGGTTTAAATGAAATTATGGAACTCATTAAGTTGGGTTTAGTAAGTTCATTTGGACTACGTGAATCCAAGAGAAAATAATGATGCCGGAATGAGGGAACCGGAGAATCCTAACCTGTGTCGCTCTAATCAACTTTAATATGCCCTCATAAAATTTTAATGAATATCAACCATAGGGCCATCTGATTTGACATTTTAACTTAACGCATTAGAAAACTCAAACTCGTCGTGGCTAGGAGCTTGGAGCTAGCATGGTGGACAGCATGGCCATCTTCAACAGCAAAATCTGTCTTCTCAACTAAACCAATCTTCCTTGCTTAGAATTAAACAACAAAGCCATAGGACTTCGAGGTTGCTTGCTTATGTAACGTAAATCCTCACCTTATCTTTAGGCCTTTTTATAGCCTTGCTATACAATATAAGCCCTAACTAGCCTTAGGATTCTAAGGTTATCGTCCATCATGACCTAAATCCTCATATCCTCCAGGCTATTTGTGTGATTGTTTCTCGCGAATATAAGAACTAACTAATAAAATTGGCAGGATGAAACACTTAAATTTTTCTCCTCTAAATTTAAACCAAACATTAGGAAAGCATGGGAAGTCACTAATGTTCGCCTTTGGATCCATGACATCCCCTAGTTTCTTCCTCCTTTGGATTCTACAATAAAATGTTCCAAATTTGAACCAATCCCCTTTCAAACCTCGACGTCCAATTTCATTGAAAGTCCTACCATTCCTTGAAGGAAATATTTACTGATTTTTATTGAGAGTCTTCTTAAGTGACTTTAGTCATTTAATATGTAAGTAACTATAGGGGCTTGTCTAGGAGGCATGTCCGAACCCAGCTTAATATAAACCCTATTTAGTCCTTTATATTAAATAGGGGAACCTGTCAGCAAATACAAAGGTTTCGCAGACCAAACAGACGTCATACTTTCCTTAGTTTATTTGATCAAGTCTCATCCTCAAGTCTTGTGTTTATCCTTTGGGATAAATACAAGATTTGAGGTACAATGCTCTTTCATTTTAAGACTTTGAAAAATATGGGGTCAGTTCGATTTCATACTTCAACGTCCTTCCGAAGCGGGCGATGGGATTTCAATTCCAATGACCGATAACTTCTTACGGGCAACTCCCCACAAACCCCCGAAATAGCGCTGACAACGCCGCAAGATAGTTGGAAATTTTGAGCCAACTTGGGAGGGTCCATTTGTTGTAGAAAAGGTCTACGCAGGAGGAGCCTTCCAGCTGGTGGAGTTTCAAGTTGAGAGACCCATGTTGCCAATCAACAGATGATACTTGAAAACATACTATGCAACTTGGCATTGCTTGAATTGAAAATTTAAAATTTTGATTATTCTAAGGGTTATTTATTTGGCCAAATGTCTTTGACCAGGTCCAAAAAATTTATAATAAAATTAACCCCAATAAAATGAAAATTTTTGAACTTACATGCTTCTATTTTCTCCTTTTTACTTTTAAGGTTGATATTTTAATAAATTAAATAATATGTAAATATAAATAAACGATCTTCTCTCCATACAAACCAAATGTTTGTCTAATAAACACTTTGGTTTGTTCTTGTTTCTACTAAATTTCAGCGCAATGATGTTTTTCCTGTCATCTGCAGAAAAAATGTCATGATAGAAGCTGATTTTTGCCTTCAAGGTAGGCTGGAATCTCACACTTAATAAGGAAAGGGCACCGTAGGGTAGCATCATTGACTTCGACGAGGACATTGGTCAAGTAAATGTAGACTATGAGGGTCCCCTGATGGACGTGGTCAGCCGTCAAGAAAAAGAGGGGTTACCGTCGCTCTTAAAGATTAGCACCAAGGAGGATAACTCACTAAAGGGGAAGGAAGTGATAATGCAGCCAGATCCGATGGAGGGGATTAATTGTCTGCCATCTATGATAACTGCGCTGACCTAAGGTCTATTCACTGCTAACGATGAGAGACTGCTAGATGCACCGTTAAGAAGGACGCAACGAAGGATTTTCAATCATTTAAAACATAGAGAATTCCTGTGTGAAGAAAGGAGAAGTCAGAAGAAGGCATAAAACTTGCTTACCCCAATTTATGAGTGAAAGATCTATGATCCTTGCATGAAAGAGACTTCCTCCATCCTACTTGCCACAAAGGATGAGTCCAAATTCACTACAGAGCTAATGCAACCAGAAGTTTCAGATGATATTTGTGCGGGTTGCCCAACGTAAAACGCTGAGATTTCCATAAAGATAATAGCTACAAGTGGGTTTGAGGAATGCCCAAACTGCAACATCCTCCACTTAGAGTGTTACAACACTGTAGAGGAGTATACGTCCACCGATAGCAGATTTCAGATCACCTATCTTTCAATGGGGGAATCATATACTCCGCTGGATATGGAGACAACACAAGCATGGATTCCTGCTAATATTTAAATTAGGGAGCACCCTAGACAGCCGCCGATGGTTACCATGGCATAATTAGACAAAATGAGTAAAGTAAAGAAAGGGAATATGAATTTTATATAGAAGTTCAAGGAAGATTTGTCAATATACTAGAAGGCCAAGAACTGTACACTAGAGTCTTCTCTGAAAGTGAAGAAAGGATCATTCTTCACTGCATATTCAACCTAAGTGACATTGGTTGAGCTGGCTTTCTAATGGAAAGGACCTATTCTGAACCACGAAAATGGATGCGTGGAAAAGGTAGAATCACCTTCAAATGTGGTTGCTATTATAATTTTACCAAATATAGACAAGGAAATCCTCCGGGGATTGTAATACATGATGAGGTGGATCCTTTACCTCCTATAATAATGTGGATGATTAAGAGGATGGTTAAGTGGAGCATACTTTCAGCCGATTGCGTTCCCAACAGCTGTATCATCAATATCTATAATGAAGGCGATTGCATTCCCCCACATATAGACCATTGATTTCGTGAGACCTTTCTGCATGGTCTCCTTCATGAGAAAAAATAATATTTTATTTGCAAAAAGAGTAGACTTCATTTGCTTTCGGGAGTTCAGAGGATCCGTGGAGATTACACTACTAGCAGGTTCAGTACTGATTCTTAAGGGAAATGGAGCAGACCTGGTCAAGCACTGCATTTTGGGGGTACGACACCGCAGGGTGTCATAACATTCGAAAGAATGGATAGTATCAAGATGCCATATGGATTTTGGCAAGATCCAGAGTTAGAAGAACTACAACCTTACTAACTATGAGAGGGTTGCACCTCTAAGTACATGTAACTCTTTTCCTGGAGCATGGCTTAGTAGGTCAGCTCGATCAGGAACTCACCTCGTCAAAGATGGAAAATCAAGGGATACCTTTTTGGTACCGCATTTTAGTGCACCAGATATGATGATTTATATTTCAGATATGTTCATTTTATGATATGTATTTAGCACAAAGACATTTTTAAATGTCCTTCTGATGTGTTCAACATAATGTACCTTTTGATGTTTTGGCTTATGTTCAATCTGTAACACCTATTTGAAGCAGATTAATGAAATTTCTTTCAGAATTTAGTTTATTTCTTGAGTTGCACTTGGTGCATAGATCAAGAGCCCTTGAACCATGTGTTGGTTCTAAGCTAAAATGAACGAAGAACAAAACAAAAAATTTTGATAATAATAAAGTTCATATAAAATACTTTTTTAAACAAAAATCAACCAACTTAAATTGAATTTTGAAACTATATTTTGATAATTAAATGTGATAAAAACAACAAGAAAATAAATCTGTTCGGTTGTTTCTCTAGATTTCAAGGTCTCTTACACTTTGCTCGTGCAACACGACTATCTTTGTCAGCACTAATTTTCTTCACATCCTTAGAATTTGACTTTCTACAAAAAATCTTACAAAGTCCCACAAATTTTTCTTCGCCAATGTCAACCCTATCACATGCCACATATCTATGAATTGAACACCACAAATTCTCTACACTACTTTCATGTTGCTTTCGGAATCAGAACCTAAATTTTGATTCCCTCCTTTCGAGGTTGGTACCAAAATTCTAACTCTGTTTTAGAAATTGATACCTAAATTTCAATACCCATTTCAAGATCAGTACCTAAAATTTTGATTCCTATCTTTCGAGGTCGGTGCCTAAATTTTGACTCTATTTCCCGGATTGATACCTAAATTTCAAGTCTCATCACACGGTAAGTTCTTAAATTCTGATTCCCTGCCTTCGTGATCGGTACCTAAATTACAATTCTCTTTTTAGGATTGATACCTAAATTTCAATTCCATTACAGGATCAGTACCTAAATTTTGATTCCTATCTTTTAAGGTTGGCACAAAAATTTTGACTCTCTTTCTAAGATTAATACCTAAATTTTCAATTCTCATCTTGGGGTCAGTAACTAAATTTTGATTCCCTCCTTTCGAGGTTGATACCTAAATTTCGACTCTCTTTCAGGATTGATACTTAAATTTAAATTCTCATTTCAAGATCAGTACCTAAATTTTGATTCCTATCTTTCGATGTTGGTACATAAATTTCGACTCTCTTTCTGAGATTGATAGCTAAATTTCAATTCTCATTTTAAGATGAATAAATAAATTCTGATTCCCTCCTTTCAGGGTTAGTACCTAAATTATGACTCTCTTTCTGAGATTGATACCTAAATTTGAATTCTCATCTTAGGATCAGTACCGAAATTTTGATTCCCTCCTTTCAAGGTCAGTACCTAAATTCTAACTATCTTTCTATGATTGATACCTAAATTTCAATTCTCTTTTTGAGATCAGTACCTAAATTCTGATTGCCTCCTTTTTAGGTCGGTACCTAAATTCTGACTCTCTTTCTGAGATTGATTCCTAAATTTCAATTCTCTTTCGGGATCAGTACTTAAAAGATGATTCCTATCTTTTGAGATCAAGACCTAAATTCTGATTCATATCTTTCGAGGTTAGTACCTAAATTTTGATTCTCTTTTTTGGATTGATACTTAAATTTTAATTTGCATTTTGTGGTCTGTACCTAAATTTTGATTCCCTCCTACCAAGGTCGGTACTTAAATTCCAACTCTCTTTTTGGGATTGATGCTTAAATTTCAATTCCCATCCTGGGGTCAGTACCAAAATTCTAATCACCATCTTCTGTTAATACTAAAATCAAAGTTAGAATTTTCTAGCATTGAATTGAAATTGAATTTTTATCATGACTGTCATAGTCTTTTTCGAAATCCATTTTCTTCTAATCTATAGCAA
The DNA here is from genome assembly GCA_003013225.1 of Phalaenopsis aphrodite. Lineage (NCBI taxonomy): Eukaryota > Viridiplantae > Streptophyta > Magnoliopsida > Asparagales > Orchidaceae > Phalaenopsis > Phalaenopsis aphrodite. Next base: position 76,714 of record NEWO01000896.1, read on the forward strand.
TAATTATGAATCCTCGATTTTGATTGAATGTACATTTTCTAACTCCCCAGCGAAAACAACTAGCACTTGATTCAGCCCTTTGTTCTAGGTTTGTTGACTTAGAATTATGGGTTGGCTTTGTTAATCTTGTCGGTCAACACCAATACGCGAGGTGTGCTTGCCCAGCCTACCACACCTATTGGGGGTCCATTTATTGACCTCATTTTTTATTGAGGTTTAGTTTTCTCTCTTTAGTAGCCTAAGGTCTATCTATAGGATTTTCTTGTTGACTATTCCTAGAAAACTAGAAAAAGAACCCTCACATTTAGAAACTCTGAACTCTTCTGTGCTCAACTTAAAGTTCCATATACTGTTCCTAACCTCTAGTACTTGGTAGGGGGGGGCCACTATAGAGGAAGTTCAAAAGAGTCACCATAGGAGTACTCGGCCTTTAGGTTGACCCTGGGTGTTGGTCTGGAGCTAGTTCACTCACTTGCACTCACTTGCACCCACTTTCACTCACAACCCTAAAACCCAGATTTGTTGACTTTTATCACTTGATCTTTTGGGAAACTCTTGTAGATGGTCCCCCAGACCCACTAGCCCTAAGCTAGGGTTTAGCTAAGACCAATACATAGAGGACCCAAATGGAGATTTCATTGGCTCATAGCTCATATAAAGTGGTTGGCACCCCAATTCTACCAAAATATCCAATTTGATATTTTGCCCCCAAACCCATCCAAATTACTTAAATGCCTTTAAAACCTTAAATTTGACCAAGATTCTCAAATTCATCCAAAATACCCAAACATATTCAAAAATCATTTCAAACCATTTGAAACTACCCAAATTGCCCAAAACATTCCAATAATTCCAAAATTAAAAAAATACCCTCAAATTTGCCTAAATTACAAAATATTATTGGTAGCCCAAACTTTCCCAAAACCCTCAAACATTATTTCAAATGTCCCCAAAACCAAAATGGACCCTTTAATTGAACCCAATTTGGCCAATTTAACCACTTTAACCAAAAAGCACCAAATTGCCTTTAAAGACACAATTTCTCCAAATTCACTAACATACCCATCTTTTTGGCCCCAATCCTCCCCAACTTCAATTCTAAACACAAATTAATCTTTCATATGATCAATTCAAATCAAATCCAAGCCTAATTCACCCATGCTTTGAGCTCAATTTTGATCAAAATTAAACCCGTAATTCTTACCCTATAACTTAATCTTACATAATTGAACCATATGATTCAATCAATTGCCCCAATTTGAATCCTAAATTCTTCCTGAAAATTGTACACATCAAATTGGACCTTCAATTGACCTTGTTCAAGCCTCAATTTCACTCAATTTCAACCCACATTCAAAATCCCCAAATTTGCTTCAAATTGGCTGTCTCCAAATTCCACCAATTTGAATGCCATAACCCCAAAATTGACACCCAATTGATCTTGAAAATCTTTATGACATTCATCTAGACCATTTTGAGCCATGAATTTTGACATAACCCAATTTTAGCCTAACAAAAACCCAAGTCTAACCCAACACCCCCAAATTGACCAAATGCTCAAAATCCTTTAAGTTGAACCTCTACACCAATTAAAAATCACTCCAAATCTTTTCTAAACTCCTCATGAGAATTAGCCACAAAAGATTACTCACTAAATTAAGCTCAATAGCATGGCTAGCTCAATCTAAAACCCACATCAAGCCACCTAACCCAAATAGACTCGTTCGCCTAAATTGACTTAACCAAACCAAATTGGTCAACCAAGGAACCCCACAACCACTAAACACACTCTATTGAACAGGCTAAACCACCCTAAACCCACCCAAGTGAGCTATGGACCAATGGGTCCTTAAAATAAGTGATTTCAACCCATTTTTGGGCTTTAACCAAGAAATCTCTTCTATCATCACTAACCATTAGGGGTAAATCATAATTAACCCCCTCCCTAGCTCACCTGACCACCTGACCACCTTCTCTACTCTAGCCAGCCACGCTACTCATCAGAAAAGGCCAAAATTGTGAGCCACCACCCCTAAATAAAACTCAATTTCAACCCTAGACGCCAGCTCATCCTAAATGCTCTTATGAGCTCCTCAGCCCTCCACCTAAGCAGCTCTTTGCACCCATCAATTGGCCCTGGTGGCCAGCCTAAGCCCTTACATTTCATTAGCCCCCTAAATGGACAAAGGAGAGGTGTTCAAAATGCTTGGGCAAACTCTGCCAAAATCTCGTTAGAGACTCTCCAAGCATTCCTAAGCTCAATCCAACCATCTTCCCCCTCTGATTCCTAGAGTAAGAGCCCAATTTGATCCCAAAATCATTTCAAACCACTTTAGGTTAGATCATTACATCTCTCCAAAGTCCACCAAACTTAATTTAATTGTGCACACACCATCCCTAGAGTAAGTGGAGTTTATTCCCCATCAAAGCCCCCTCTGAAACAGCCTCTAGGATAGCTCTAGACCAACACCTGACATCAACCTTGGTTGAAATCATATCTAGACTATTCAACAGGGCTTGAAAACTCATTTAGAGGTTTATTGGACTCAATCAAAGCTACCACAACCATCGGATTGAGGCCTCCCCTCTCAGACAAAGGTATTGAGCTCTAACCCTAACCTGAGCTTATTTTAACTTCGCATGTGTAATGGCTTCATTTCAAACTTAATTAACCTTATAGATGTGTTCATCTTCAGTGGATGAAAGTAAAAAAACAAACCCCATGTGATTTGGTTGAGTCTAGGCAAAGATCTTAAGGTTTTAGTGTGAACGGCATACAAGTTAGGTCACTTGGGCATGATGAATGAATGTCAACCAATCGCACATGTATCTAATGAACGAAGGAGATCAAGCCAGACAGACTCTTGAAGCATGAAGAGTGGGCCGCCTAGCATACCTAGGTGGAAAGCACAATGAAATGGGAGTGCACCTCGTGTGAGTTCGAATCCATCATCCGATGAGTTGATGCGATGTGCATAAGTAGAAAAAATATGGTTTTTTTGAATTATTTTAAAAACTTGAACTTTAAAAATCCATATATATCTCTAGAAACTTCATAAAAATAAAAGAAAAATATCCTCTTGCTCAATGAACAGAGGAATAATGTGAACTAAAAATAAAAAACTATTTGTCAAGTATATGATTTTTAATTAATTAAATACCCTTAGTGGTTTTTCAATTCTCCATGACTAAATATGACTCACCATGGCTTGATATTTCTAAGGTTTATTTCACATCACAGAGGGGATGTTCCCTAATTTTTTCACGGTCAGAAGGCATCTCTATGCTTCTAGCATTAATTTTCAAGCTAGGGTGGTCATTTTTGCTAATTTTAATTTTATAAATCAAAATATTTTTTGGAAAAATGAGGATAATTTTAGTAGGTTTCTTGTGGTCAGAGAAGCCTAGGAAAATTATTATGATGTTTTGAATTGTTTTGTACATTTTTCTATTTAATAAAATGTGTACACATTATGTTAATTTATGTATATTATATACTTATCAAAAAATATCAAAATCAATTCCACATTGTGCATAAAAATTATATTTACTTACTATAAAAATTTAGAAATTATTTGGCTTAGTTTAAGCACTAAAATTGATTTTTAAGAAAACTTATATTTTTGTACAAAAATAATTATAATATATTAAATAAGCCTAGAAAAAAACATGAAAAATAGTTTTCTGAGTTCCTTGTGATCCGGGATATTTAATAAAAATAAAAACTATTTTTTGTGAAAACATGTCATTTTTTAGTGTATTTTGAATTAAAAAAAGGTTAAAATAATAAAAAATTTCAAAAATTCAAAAATGGTTAAAACGTGTATAAGCTTTCCCTGATCACTTAGAATTCATTAGGATATTCTTCGTAATTTTTCTAACTTAAAAATTAATTTTAAAAGCTTAAAAGTGAATTTCCCTTATTTTCTCATTAAAATAATTATAATAAATAAATTACAAATCATAAAAATACAAAATTTGATTCTCTAAGTTTTCTAAACTCAGAGAAGTCTAATAAATATATAAAATAATTTTTGTAATTAAAACATTATTTTCTATTTAATTAAATCATTTAAATTTTTTAATAATTAAATAATAATAATAATTTAATTAAAAAAAATCATGAAATTTTGCTTAAGTGTTTCTTTGACTAAAGTAAACCTATAATAATGTTCTCATAAATAAAAATAATTTATTTTGAATAGTTAAATAAATCAATTATAAAAACCCTAGTTCCTGAATTTAAAAACACAAAAGAAAAATCACATTATTCTCTCCCGATGTTTCAATTAACTCATGGGTATGCCGCTTTGAATGCTCAAGTCATTTGAGTTGTGTTTAGTGATTTATGTGGTAAAGTAACCCAAGGGCAAAATAGTCATTTTAGACTTTGGTCCTTAATCAAAATGTAGGATTAACCAAGGGAAAAAATGGGAAAATTTTGACCTTAAGAAATATGTTTGGATGATTGAAATACAATCGGACTAAAAGGTCGAAACTTACTCACCGCCTTTGCACAACATCAACAAGATCATAATTTTCCTAACCTTCATTAGTTGGAATTCAACTAAGATCAAATGATTCTTCAGAGATTGTTTTAAGATGATAACTTACTTACCTTTATCCTAAGATTGATGATAATGTGATCTTTCAAAAACAATATATATAACTTAAATCAAAATTTTGATAATCAATGTTACATCTATCTTGATTTTTAAAGGCTTGGTAGTAACATAGGCTCGATGTCTACACCCAATTGATCGGATTTAGAAGATCACATGATTGGAAATTAACCTCTATAAACACTACGAGCCTGACTTTAATGTGGGCACCATAATCTTAAATGACTTAAACTTGCCTTAGGGGCACCCACTTACATAACCTTTAAATGAAACATCCATTGATTAATTGGGTATCCTATCCTTGGGATAATTAAATTTTCAAGTTTCACTGAGCAACGGGGTACTCACACTTCAACCTTGAATGATTAATTGAATAATATGATAAGTCCAAAATGAAATTGGAATATTTCAAGGAATCGTAAAAGTGGTCCAGGGTCATGCCTCGAGCATTTTGAAATTTATTGGACATTCTGAAGGGTAAATTGGACTTGCCATATTTTTATTCTAAAACCATCCTTTAGGATCTTCTGAGATTCAATAAAGTCATAACTAGGGGTTTGGTAGTTGAACCGTCAGCTACTCCTACAATTTAAATTCCTTACAAAATTATATACATGTTTTGCAAGTACTAACCTTTCAAGTAGAGGAAAGAGAAGAATCAACAGGTACACTTTTAAATTATTGCATTTACATTTTTGTAGTTCTTACCTTGAGCTTACATGTTAAACAATCACGTCACCCTAGAAGAAAACCAAAGCTACTAGTATAGTCGTAAAACCAAAACCAAAACTAAAAATCAATAAAGATAAATTTTCTCGCCACAACATTCAAAATATAAGACAACAAAAAATTTAATCACAAACATCACAAAACAAAAATTTAAACTAAATTAAAATGTCTCTAGCAGAGCACCGGGAATCTCTCGGAGGAGGTAACCTACAGTTGCTAATGAGATTTCCTACAGTTTAAAGGAAAGTATGAAACTCATTAATTTGAGTTTAGTAAATTCATTTGGACTAAGTGAATCCGAAAGAAAATTGTGGTGCCAGAATGAGGGAATTGTAGGATGCTAACTGGTGTCCCTCTAGTCAACCTTAATAAACCACATAAAATTTAAATAACCACGTCGGTTAGGGATATCTTATTTGACATCATAATTTGACACATTGGAAAACATAAACTTTCTGCGACGAGGAGCTTGGAGCTAAAATTGTGGGCAACACGACCATCTTCGACAGTAGAACATGTCTGCATCAGCTAAACCACTGTTTCTTTAGAATTAAATAACTAATTCATAGGACTTCGAGGTGCTTTGCATATGCAACATAAATCCTCAACCTTTTCTCTAGGCCTCTGTATAGCTTTGTTGTATAATTTAAGCCATAACTCGTCTTAGGATTTCGAGGTTGTCGATCGTCACAACCTAAATCATCACATCTCTTAGGCTATTTGTGTGATCATTTCACACAAATGTAAGCCCTAACTAAAAAAATTCACATGAGAAAATATTTAAATATTTCTCTCCAAAATTGAAGCCAAACCATAGGGTAGCTTGGGAAGTCACCGAGGTCCTCCTCTGGTATGTGAGATCCCCTAGTTCTTCCTCCATTGGATTCTATAATAAATGTTCCAAATTTGAGCCATTATCCTTTCACACCTCTTTATATGATCTCATTGAAAAGTCCTATTATTTTGACTTATTTGAAGATAATATTCCCCTATTTTTATTGAGAGTTTTCTTAGATGACTTTGGTATCTAAAATGAATTAACTATAGGGGCTTGCCCTTAATGGAAGCTTTTCTAAACCTAACTTAATATAAACCCTATTTAATTCTTCATATTAAATAGGGGAATTATCGGCTTATAAATAAAATGATTTTCGCAGACCAAATGGATGTCATATATTTCTTAATTTATTTGATCGAGCCCCACCCTCAAGTCTTGTGTCTATCTATCAGGATAGATACAAGGCTAGAGGTGTAGTGCTCTTTCGTTTGAAATATGAAAGATATGGGAGGTCTGATTTTTCATATTTTTCTAAACTTATGTATATATATATATATATATATATATATATATATATATATATATATATATATATTTTTATATATATGTAAATTAAATGCCTTTCCGAAGCAGATGATGGGATTTCGATTCCGGCGACTGAAAGCATATAACGGGTAACTCCTCAACAAAAATATTGTGACCACTCTAATAGAAACATGTGCTGTGCTCGAGAAAATCTTTTCACGAATAATTGTTCTAACTCAGAAAATGTCTCGACTGATACGTTGGGTAGCTGGCACACCAATCAAATACGATTCCTAATAGGCTGCTGACAAACTGTCAAAAGAGGAAAGCCTCATTACCTCCAGTGTTTCCACAACCAGCTCAGAAATAAGCTATATATTGCCTGGGATTTATGGTCTCGTTGAATGTCTTAAAATTTAGTGACACAAAATCCTTGAGGTAGGGTACGACATTGAACACCTCCGGGAAAAGTCTGCCCATTGAAATCAATGCACGACCCTTAGATTGGGCTAAGGCCTCCCGAACTTGTTGTTCAACCAACTGTTAATATTTTTCACTGGTATGGTACTTGGTGAAGAATACTTCTTTTGCTGCTCATCGCCACTGGCTGAGGCCACTTCTCTCCTTTCATCGGTAATCTGAACTATATCTGGTTGGTTGATTCCAAGAGAAGCTAATTATTGTGATTAGGACTATCCATGAACTGTAGCCATGGCAGCCATCACTTTCATTCTCTTTTCCATTTGGTTGATTTGTCATCTCTTAATAGAATTAATCTGCACAAATCATCTGCGGTGTTCCCTTCAGCGAGAGATTGGGCATCTCGCACAGATGCAACAACTCTAATTTTAAAGACATGAATACCCATGAAATATTCATTGAGATAATCGTTAAAATCAAAATCATCATCATTATCAATGGCTACTCCATGTTCTTTGGCTAACTCATAAATCTAAGCCCTAAGCTCTTCAACCTTGTCTTCAATTAGTACTTCCTGGATTATCTTATAATGTGAAGGATTTTCTTGAACATCCTTCGATTGTTCATCAAAGTCGGTAGCAATCGGTGCAACGATGTCTGATATTTCAGACCCTTGCTTCATTCCACAACTTTGCCCTTCGGGCTTATTTAACCATATTGGTATGGTGACCTTGGGTATCCATACCTTCTTCTTTGGCAAAGATGTTTTGAGACGGGTTGTCTCAATAGAGTCTTCAGAATGCCAAAGAGAAGCACACTCCCTGCAATAGAAACCAAATCCAATATTACGTGACTCCTTTATCTTATCTTTCTTTGGGGCACTCTTACGAGCAACAACTGATTGTATCCTCAGACTGAGACTTGATTTGGCCAGTCAACATCTTGCAGACCTTGGAGCAGTAGAGGAAACAAAACTTGTTGTAATGACAGTAGTATCAACTCGACTCGCTAGACGGAATCTGACGGGAATACGGGTTGGCAAACTTCATTTGACTTCTGGGACTGTCGGGCAGATCTGACATGCCTTAAAATCTCTTTCTTTATTTGAGAGGAAATTGTGCATCCCACTCTCTTAAGCAGCTCAACGATTGAACATCCTTCTCTAAAGGCAAACTTTTGGAGTACTTTGTGGACTATAATGATAGGAGTGGGCTTCTACCTCTCCTCACTACCACCATTAAACAATGGTAAGGTAGAAATAATCTTTTGAATACTTTCATATCCATTAATATTTATCAATAGGTGAAACCTACTCCCTCGCAGATGCGGAGAGGCTCCAAGTAATCCAAGTTCCTCCTCGTGAGGAAACTCATCAACAACTATCTTTTTAAGAATTTGTGCTTTAGCAGTCTTACAAGCCCTTCGACTGTGGTTTCTTCTTTGAAATCGAGTTAATGGTGTAGACTTCGAACTTGATCCAATTTCAAATACTGATAGTGGGATGGTAAATCCTTAGGTTGTATTTTCAACAGTTATAACCTCCTTTCCTTTAGCAAAAAAAGGGACAACAAACTTAATAACTGCTGGGGCAGCAGCAGTTTTCACTTTCTTGAACTTCTAGAGTGGCAACTTTCATTTTAATGACTGGGTCTTCTCTGAGAACAACTTCAAGTTCATGGAATTCAGTTCTAAACTTGATGGTAGGAGTGACATTGCGAGCACTGTGGCTAGTTCGCAAGTTACAGGAGAAAGTGAGCATCGAGAACACCATTGCAACAACATCAAAAAGAAAGCTTTGTGGTTAGTTATTTGGCCAACACCATGTAATTCTATTGCAAATACTAGAAGGTCGATTTGTAGAGTGGGCAAGTCTTTATTTTAATTTTTCTGAAGATTTTAAAATTTAGTAAAAATAATTTGAAAGTAGAAGAGTTTAATTAATTAAATAAGAAAGGTTAAAGAGCAAGCGCAACATGACACAATTTGATTTAATCTACAAAGAAAAAAACCAAACTCAAAAGGGAATGTGAACTTTAGGACCCAGTGCAAGACTGACTTCACAACGCACAATGCCCAGGCAAAACTAGTACACTAACACACCTTTTAGGGGTCCAACCCCAGACAAAAGATAAAAGTCTCAATGAACTCTAAAACCTCTCTATTTAAAGGAGAATAAACAGATGGTCCTGAAGTCTGAAAGAGTTGACTATACTTACCCAATAAAGAAATGGGTGAAGCTTGTGAATGGAAGAAGATTAATTTGATCCATAAGGGACATGAACACATTACTGATGTATGAAGGCAATATTTCTTGATTTAAATAGAGAGAGAAAATATCCCAACGGAGTCATCAGAAGCTGTCGTTTGCCAAATTAGAAATTGTCAATTTCTAGAATGGATATCATGACACTCAATTTAATTTAATTTATATATGGACAATTTGGGAAAATTATTATTTTAAATTTTGAAAAGATAAGACCGAATCAATCTCATATCCTTAGTAGTATAAATAAACAAGCCTAATTCCGCAAGTAATGCATCTATCCCAAAGGGTAGAAACACTACCTACTGGTAAGACTTGATTAAATAAACTAAAGACTTTCAGACATCTGTCTAAGTCTAGAAAAGAAACCATTTTTTATGTTGACGGACAAGATCACTTATTTAATATAAAAAATTAAATAGGGTTTATATTAAGCTGAGTTTCTGAATGTTTCCTATAAAGGCAAGCCATTATAGTTAGTTACATCTTAGATAACCGAAGTCAGCTAAGAAAACTCTCGATAAAAATCAGCGTATATTGTCTTTAAGAATTTCAAAGGATAGGAATTTTTAAAAGATCGGATAAAGATGTGTGAAAGGGGAATGTCTCAAATTCGAAACATTTATTTTTGAACCCAAAGGAAGAAGAACTAAGGGATGTCACAGATCCAAAGGAGAACCTGGGTGACTTCCCAAGCTATTTTATGGTTTGGCTTCAATTTTGGAGAGAAAATATTTTAATATTTTATCCTCCCAATTTTATTAATTAGGGTTTACATTTATGTGAGACAGTCACACAAATAACCTAAAATATATGAGGATTTAGGTCGTGACAAATGATAACCTCAAAATCCTTAAACAAGTTAGGACTTAACTTGTATAGCAGAGTCATACAAAGGCCTAAAGAAAAAGTTAAGGATTTATGTTGCACCAGGAAGATAACCCACAAATCCTATTACTTGTTGTTTATTTCTAAGGAAATAAGTGCTGTTGTAGATTGTCCTACTGGTTTAGATCCTCGTAATGTTGTGGGTTACTGTTGTAGAAGGCTACCCACAGAGCTAGCTCCAAGATTTTTGGTGAAGTAGCAGTCCTAAAGTTTAAGGTTTAAAGGTTTAAATGATAATTTAAAGTTTAATTAGGGGGGTTTAAATTTGATTAGTGTGACACCGGTTAGGATTCCATGGTTCCCTCATTCTGGTATCACAATTTTTTTTTGAATTTACTTAGCTTAAACGAGTTGTGAAACCCATTTAAACCGGAGAGATCTTGTTTAGTTATTTTCCAAAGGATTATGGTTACATTTGAAACAATTTTTTTAGATTTTTTAAAATGTTGATTACTTTTTTAAAATAGTTTTGGTTTTGCAAGTAAAGTAAGGTGCATAACCAAGAAGTTATGATATTTGGAAGCAAAAGTAAACTACAAAAAGTAAAATGACATAAACTAAATAACGCTGCAAAAGCGTACCTGTCATCTTCTTGACATTCCCACTGAAATGTTAGTTTTTACAGCATGTATATATATAATTTTGCAGAAATTAATAATAGTTGATGATGTATCTAAAAATCTATGAACTATGACTTATCGAGTCCTGAACGATCATAGTAGATGATTTTCTAATAAAATATAGCAAGTTCAATTTTTTCTTCATAATATCCAAGATATTTCAATGTGTTCAGGGAAAGAACCTGAACTTCTTTAAAGATCTATTGAAACATTTGAGTTCATTTTGAACTTATCATATTGTTCTATTAGTCCTCTCAGGTCAAATTTTAATTACCCCATTACACGATGAATCTTGACATTTTACTCATCCTCGAGGATAAGGCACTCAATTAATCAGTTGATATTTCACTTAAGAGTGGGTGAATTCCCCTAAGGCAAGTTTAGGACATTAAAAAGTTTTGTACCCGCTAATAAAGTTGGGCTCGCGGTGCTTAGAGGTATTTATCATTAATCATATTATTTTTTTAAATCACATCAAATGAGTTTAAATATCATTCCTAGATCACCATCAAACCCTTAACAATATCAGTGGGATAAAGTGGAAACCATCAAGATTTTAAGTTTAAATGATATATATCCTTATTGAAAGATCATATCATCCAAATTATGGGCTTAAAATAAGTGAACTATCATCCTCCTAACTTAAGCTCATCTCTTCATAATCATTTCATTTCTTATTAACTTCCAAGTCATGATAATTTAGGACATTATAATTTTATTCTTAATATGAAAATGTAACCAGTTGATTTCTACATTTTAACCCATTATGTTTCAATCATCCAAACATATTCACTAGGATTAAAATTAACCATTTTTTCGTTTTTATAGTTCTAAATTTTTATTAAGGCACCTAAATATAAATTATCACTTTTCATTTTAGGCCCTTCATCTCATAACTAGTTAAGCATGAGTCAAATGACTTTAAAATTTTTAGAGTACCCTATCCATAGAATAAGTAAAGCATCAGAAGATAAAATGTGGTTTTCAAATTTTAGTTTAATTTAAATGATCATTTTAATTTATAAAATAATATTTTCAAAAATAATTTATTTAATTAATCAAAATAAAGTTTTTTTTATTTATGGAAAAATTATTTGAGGTTTCCTTAGGTCAGAGAAATACTTAGGCAAAATTCCATGACTTTTTTAATTATTATTTTATAATTATTTAAATTTTTTTAGTGATTTAATTAAATGGAAAATATGTTTGACACCGCTATCCACCGCAGCGCCACACATCTCCCGATGCACGTACCAAGAGTCCATCCAATGCGATCTCAGCCATTCAAACAATACACACACGATCATATGAATCTGTTCATCATCCCTAAATGACCTATCTATATGGTTGATCAAGCATGAAATATAGTAAATACGTATGGAGAATCAAATTAAGCTCAGTTTAGGGTTGAGGTTCAATGCCTTTGTCTGAGAGGGGAGGCTTCAATCAAATAGTTGAAGCAGCATGGAATGGGTCTAATGAACCTCAAAATGAGCTCCTGTGCTATGCTGAAATGTCTAGGTATGATTTTGATCAAAGCTATTTTTGGGTGTTTATTTAAAGCTAGGTTAGAGGCTCTCTGTGATGGAGCATTTGTGGGGAATCAACTTCTCTCACTCAGGATCTAGCGCGTGTACAATTAATTGGAGTTTGGTTCATTGTGGAGCTGTGGAGAAATCTGCTCTAATTTTGGGGCAAATTTCAGTGAAGAAATGGGTTATGTGGAGTGGCTATGAGTGGTTGAGAGCAAGGAGATTGAACCTTGGATGGTTTGGAGAGGCTCTAGTGAGATTTTACTGGAGTTTCCCCAAGGTTTGCAGCACTCTACCCTTTGGTCATGGTATGGCTACTTGGTAGAGCTCAGGGCTTGACATTGGGAGCTAAACCTCGCTAAGGTGTAGGGATGAAAGGCTCTAATGGCCAATGGGACTTAGTTAACTTAGGGAAGTTCAATTTTTGGTTTTGGTCATTTGGAGCTCCCTTGAGCTAGCTATTTTTGGTGGCTAAGGTGGTGGTTGGCCAGAGTCAGGTCACTTTTGGGCATAGAGAGGCCACGAGGTGCTTAATGATGATTAAACATTTATGGTAAGGCATGATGGCAAAGATATTTTAGTTTACGCTAAAAATGGGGTGAAATACACTAAATCAAGGGAACATTGGTACATAGCTCATGTAGGGTGGGCTAAGTGAGTCTAGCCTAGTGACTAGGGTCTAGAAGGTGGCTATAGAGGCTTTATTTTGATCAACTTGGCTTGGCTTGGTCAATTTTGAAGCATGGGTTCAATTTGGGTTAAATTTGCTTGAAGTTGAGTTTTGGTTGGGCTATACATAACAGTAAGCTCAATTGATTGATTAGGATGGTGTTGATGATTGTCAGAAAGTGTTTAGATAAGATTTGAAGTGATTTTGAATTGATTTGGAGGTTCAATTTAAAGAAATTTGGAGATTTAATCAATTTTGGGCATTTGGGTTAGACTTAGGTTTGAGTTGGGCTAGAGTTTGGCCAAGGCCCAATTGATGGTTCACATTGGTCCTCAAAATTTTCATGAAGACTTTTGGATATCAATTGAGTGGAAATTTTGGGGTTATGAGGTTCAATTTGGTTAAATTTGGAGACATGGTCCATTTGGGGCAAAATTGGGGGTTTTTGTCCAAGTTGGTTTTCAGTGAAATTGAGGCTTGAACTAGGCTAGTTGGAGGTTCAATTTGATATGTGGAAATTTTTTAAAGAGTTTATGATTATGAACTGTGGCAATTGGATAGGTTTGTGGGTTCAATTAAGAGAGACTTTGGTTTTGGGTCAAATTGAGGCTTTTTATTTGGTTTAAAATTGGATTAAAATGTGGGTCAATTGAACATGGATTTAGTCATAATCAAGCTTTAGCATGATGAAATTGACTTTAGAATTAAGATTGGTGAAAATAGGGACCAAATTGGTGGACATTGGGGGTGAATTGAGGTAATTAGGCCTTTAAAGGCAATTTGGAGCTTTTTGTCAAAATTAGTCGAATTAATCAAATTAACCTCAATGGAGTGGTCCAAATTGATTTTGGGACATTTTAAATGATTTGGAAGGCTTTCAGACAATTTGAGTCATCAAGGGTATTTTGGTAATTTTGGCAAATGAGGGGGTATTTTGGTAATTTTGGAAACCTAAGGGTGTTTTAGGCAATTTGGATGGTTTTAAAAGGTTTGAAATAATTTTTGAACAAATTTTGGTGCTTTGGATAATTTTGGGAATTATGATATTTTAAGGACAATTTAGTAAATTGGGTAGATTTGGGGGCAAAAGATTAAGTTTGGTATTTTGGTAAACTTGGGGTTTCAGTCACCCAACTTGAGCCATGGACCAATAGGATTCCCCACTTTGGGTCCTTCATTTACTGGTCTTAGCTAAACCCTAGCCTAGGGCTAGTGGATCTAGGAGACCATCCACATGAGTCTCCCAAAAGGTCAAGGGATCAAAATCAGGTAGGCTTGGGTTTAAGGTAGTGAGTGGAAGTGTAATGTGCAAGTGTGTGTGACTAACCAAGACCACACCACCAGAGGGATAACCCTAAGGCCAAGCAATCCTATGGGGACTCTCCTTGAGCTCCACCTTATTGACTCCACCTACTAAGTACTCTAGGTTAGGACCAATATGTGGAATTTCAAGTTGAGTAAAATAGAGTTTAGAATTTCTGATGGTGAGGGTTCCTTTCTAGTCTTCTAGAAATAGTCAACAGAAAATTCTTATGGCTAGACCCTACGCTAATAAAGAGGAAAACTAGACCTTAACCAAAAGTGAGTTCAACAGCCCCACATGGCAAACTCTGATTCACTATGATTTCCACATAGGAATGTCATGTTGCCTACAAATCATGAAAAGATCCCTTATCTTACTCCTCCTACAGTGTTCGATCAATAAATGAGTGAATGGATGACATCCATTCATCTTCCCCAACTATTCTAAACCGAGAATTGTCAACACTAAAACCTTAAGATTACTATCAATTGTCAACCAAATCACATGAGGTTTGTTCCTATAGCTTCATCAACTCAAGTTCAACTTTTTTATACGGTTACATGCATATGAAATACAAGTTCCCTTCACAATTGATGAAACCATATACATTTTTTGGGTTCCTGAAATATACCTTTATCCAAGAGGTGAGGCCTTGATTGGGTTCTTATGGAAGCTTCAGTAGAGTCCAACAAACCTCTTTGAGGTATTAGTTTGCTTAGTATAAGATCTAAGTATGATTTTGATCAAAGAGTCGAGTGGCCTTGTTCTAGAGGTGGGTTAGAGTGCTCAACAGAGGAGGGTTTTGTGGGGTAACTTCCTCATTTTTTTCTGAGGAAGCTTTTAGTTGGTTTACTTTGTGCTTTGGTGGAGTTTAATAGAGTTACAGGAAAAACCCTGGATTTTAAACTTAAAATTTAGCTCTAATAATGGGTTTCAATGAGGAAAAATGGTGGGATTGATATTAGGAGGTCATAGAGATTCTGTGGGAGCAAAATAGAGGCCTCTCCCTAAGTAAGTGATAGCACTCTATATTTTTCCATGGAGGGGGAAGACTAAATAGAGGGGAAGCTAGGGCTTAATTGGCCAAGATATACATAAAAAATATATAGGTTTTTAGACACATATTTTATATTATTTTTTGGTGATATTGCACTTTAATGGAAGGTATTCTTTATATTTTTTTGCAGGTTAATGATTTTTAGGACTTGGAGCAAAAAGAAAGTAAAAAAGGATTAAATTTGGAGTTAAAATGGAGAATTTAAAAAATTTTCAGCGCCAACGGCACAGTTTGATAGAGAATACTGACTAAATTAAATGGCCTTTGGCACTGACGACACTGGTGTCAGTCTAGACCCTGTTTATAGAAGATTTGACAAATTTTAAATGCTTTTTGAAGAGTTTTTTTGGATGCACTTTTGGTAGAACCAACACTAGGCTCTATTTAGAGCCGAAATTGATTAGAAAAGGGCCCTTCCTTCGCTTCCTTCGGCCCTTTCAGCCATCCATTGACCCCACATCTCTTTTTGCTGCTTTACATCATTTCATGCCATTCCACATCTTTTGTTTGTTATTTTTGTTATAATTTTGAGTTTTTCTGGTGAGTTTAAGTGTGAATTCTTCTATAAGAAGTGATGGCGAGGAAGAGAAGTGAGAGATTTCTTCTTCGTGCATTTTCTAAGAGAGCTACAAGGGATTTGCTTTGAGAAAGAGTTTCAGATAAGTGTTGTTTGTTTATTATTCTTGTATGAAATTTCTTTTATATATGAAATTAGTGTTTTTTTGTATCTTTCTCACGAAGTATGAGTATTTTCCTTTATCTTTCTCCCTACTTTGAGATATGATAAAATGAAGAGATAATTTGCATGTGCCAATGTAAAAATATAAAATAAATTAAGATGGTTTTTCAATTATGCTCTTAATAAACTTTTTGATCTGACCAATTGAATTGTTAAAATATGTTGTGAAACATAAGATCCGGGTAATGGAGTATGAGTTCTACAACTGAGTGAGAATCACATTTAAGTCCATGAAGGAGTTATTCGTTCATGGAATAAAGTGCAAATCAATAGGGAAATATATTTTGTTGGGTGTATAATTGGAGATTTATAGGGTGACAGACTAAAAATCCCCAATTCAATATTAGTGTTCAAAAGCTAAAGCGAGAGTTAGCCTTCAGAGGAAGGGAAGTGAGAGCTCAGGAGTGGGAGCCAATGTACTCCTAGCCTAGCCATAAATTTAGGGATTAAAACTAAGATTAGCTAATGATTTTCTATAACACTGAATCAGGGTAGAGAATTAAAATTACTCCTATTTGACATGATATAAATTTAAACAATTCAACTCATCTCATTTCACCAAAAAGCTCATTTTAGTGGGAAAGATGTTTTTTTCATATTAGAAAACTTCATCTCATAAACATAGTTTAGTAGTTACTATTTTGAACTCTGAATTTAAATTCTGCTAGTAGTCAATTATTTAGCTTTGATAGTGTTGACCTCACTTTTAGTTGAGGTTTAGTTTTTCCTCTTTAGTAGCCTGAGGTCTAGCCATAGGACTTTCCTATTGACTATTCTTAGAAAACTAAATAAGGAACCCTCACCATTAGAAATTCTATACTCTGCTTTACTCAACTTGAAGTTCCACATATTGGTCCCAACCTCTAGCACTTAGTAGGTGGGGTCACTATGGGGGAACTCAAGAGGAGTTACCCTTAGGACTGCTGGACCTTAGGGTTGACCCTGGGTGTTGGTCTAAGGCTAACGCACGCACTTGCAATCACTTACACTCACAATCAATCACGACCCTAACCCCAAAATTTCTAGGCTTTGGTCCCTTTATACTTTTGGGAGACTCATGTAGATGGTCCCCTAAACCCACTAGCCCTAGGCTAGGGTTGGGCTTAGACCACTTCATAGATGACCCAAAGAAGGGTTTCCTTTGGTCCATGTCTTATTGATGGTGGTTGGTACCCCAACTTTACCAAGACAGCCAACCTAACTTTTTACCCCTGAAATTCCCCTGAATTACCTAGATACCATTGGGACCCCAAATTTGGTCAAAATTTCCAAATCTACCCAAAATACCCAACTTGACTCAAAAATCATTTCAAACACCTTGAAAACACCCAAAACTAGCCAAAATCATCAAATTTGGCCAAATTACCAAAATACCCCTCCTTAGCCTTAAATTCCAAAAATTCCAAAAAATTTCCAAAACTTCCCAAGTAATCCTAATTTCATTTTTCTCAACTACCACATGACCCAATTTGTCCAATTTGACCACTTTTGACCAAAACCCCCAAATTGCCTTTTAAATGCCCATATTTTCTCCAAATTACCCCAAATGTATATCTAATTGGTCTCAATTTATACAAATTTCAATTATAAAATCAAATTTACTCTTGATATGACCAATATAGACAAAATTATAGCTCATTTGTTCCATGATTTGAACCTAATTTTGATTTAGACCAAAAACCCAATTTTGTCCCTATAGCTTGGTTCCATCAATTTGAACCCATAGCCCATTCAATTGGCCATAATTTATGTTAAAAAATCTTCATAACATCCCTATGAATCAAAATTGACCTTCAATTGGCCTTAATGAGACCTCAATTTCATTTGATTTCAACCGAAGTCCAAAAGCCCTAAATTTTCCCAAAATTGGTCATATCTCAAAATCTAACCAAATTGATGGCCTTAAACCAAAAATTTCCACTCTATCCCTTCATGAAAAATCTTCACAACATCTTCCTTGATCATTTGAACAATTCAATTTTGACTTACCCTAAGGCTATCCCAACCTAGACCCATGTCTACCCAAACATGCCCAA
Source organism: Phalaenopsis aphrodite (assembly GCA_003013225.1). Classification (NCBI taxonomy): domain Eukaryota; kingdom Viridiplantae; phylum Streptophyta; class Magnoliopsida; order Asparagales; family Orchidaceae; genus Phalaenopsis; species Phalaenopsis aphrodite. The sequence goes on from NEWO01000896.1 coordinate 94,896, forward strand.
ATTGACCAAATTTCAAAAATCTTTCAAATTAACCAACCAATTGAACTCAAAATCACTTCAACCCTTCACAAAAAATCTTCATAACAATCATCTACACAATTTTGACCAATCAATTGGGCCAATTGAAATGGGTAGCCTAGCCCAAACCTACGCTTTGATCACTTGAACCCTCATTGAACCCATGCACTAAAGATGGCCTAACTACCCCAAAGTCTCCAAATTAATGATTCCACAGCTATTTGTTTGACTCTAGTGACCAGTAAGAACCCATATGACAACCTAAACTAAGCCATGGACCAAAGGTCCCCTAAATTAAAGGATTTCATGCCATATTTTCTTAAGCTTAGGATATTTTTGCTAAAAAAAAGCCTAAACACATTAAGTTGCTTTGACAGATTCCCCTCGATGCCCTGAGCACCTAGCCACCTCCCCCTGCCATGGCCGACCGGCCTAGTCACCGGAGAAGCTCGAAACCGAGAGCCACCCCGATGTAACTTCACCCAAATTAAACCTAGAGGCCAGCTCAGCTAAACCAAATTGTAGAGCTCCTCTGCCCTCCACCTAAGCACCACAATGCACCCAAACATTTACCCTGAGAGCCACCCCATGGCCATTTTTATAAAAACTCACCTCAACGACCATGGGAGGTGTGCAAAACTTTTCTCAGAGAGAGCTTCCCAAATCACTCACAGAGCTTCTTTGAGACCTCCACAGCCCATTCCTATCACTCCATTGCCTTGAATCCCCCTGTGTGACCATAATTTTGAGCTTAAAAGTTAGGGCAGAAACATGAAATCCCTGAAAACTCAACCAAACTTCAATTTCTTATGCCCACACCTTCACAATAGCAAGAGAAGACAAAGCCCCATAAAATTACCCTCTAAAATATCCTCTACAACAGCTCTAGACCAACACCCAAAATTGGTCTTAATCAAAATCATACTAGGTTTTACACCAAGACTAGAGGCTCAATCCCTAGTCTCCTTGGATCCCAATGAACATGCCAAGACTCTTTGATTGAAGCTTCACTTCTCAAATTCAAGGTATAAAACTTCTCTTATTCATGAGCCTATTTAAACTCTCCATTTGTTTTGAGTTGATTTCATGCCATCATAACTGTAGGGATATGTTTAGCTACTTTAGGCAAGCATTTTATAAAAAAATTCATCTAATTTGGATAAGAAATGAGAGAGATCTTAAGGCTAGGAGATGGAAGGTTCTCGGGATAGGCTATCGGGGACAAAGACGGGGAGTTGTCACATCGTGCGTTTATTGGATAGACGGTCAAGATCAAGTCAGACAGTGCTTCGGAACATAAACCGTGGATAGAGTCAGCGCAGAGGTGGATGGCGGAGTTGAATTAGAAGGTGTCGCTTGGAGCTTTGGAGCCAATGTAGGTTGAGGTGGCGCCGCACGTTTAAATAGATAAATAGGGATTTAATTTATTCAGAAAATGATCCCTAACTTCAAAAATCCATATCATGGTGTAGAAAAACCACAAAAATAAAATAAAAATACCCTCTTACTCAGTGAAGAGAGGAGAATAATGTGAAAATAATTTTAAATCCATGTGATACATATTTTATTGTTTATTAATTATACACTTATTTGGAAGTTTTGATTCTCCATGCATGTAGTAATCAAACTATGGCTTGAAATTTTAACTTGTCGTTGCCTCTGTCTTAGGGAACATTCCCTGATTTTTCTAAAGTCAGAGGAGGTCCCTAGACAAAGAATCATATTTTTGAAATTTATGTGTATTTTTTGCTTAAATCAATCATGAAAATTAGTATGTTGCTTAGAAAAATCCCAGCAAATTTTGAAAGGTTTATGATGACTAGAGAACCTTTAAGAAAATTTCTAATTAGTCAAGTCATTCAAAATACACCCAATCTTCACAAAACCTAAATCACTAAAATAAATAAGTTTGAAAAATAAACAGAACAAAATGACATGATTTTTTATCTCTACAATTTTTTTTGATCCAGAGAACTCACCATAAAAATTTCAAAGCATTTTAACTTCATTTGATAAATTAAATTAAATTTGCATTTTAATTAACATTTTTGGCATTAAAATGATTTTTAATAATTAAAATATAACTTGAAAAATTAAAAAAAAAAACTTAGTTTTTTGAGTTCTCTGTGATCAGAGGTAATTTCTAAAAATAAAATGATAATTAAAATAAAAACTTGATTTTTAGCCTATTTTAAATATTTAAATAATTAAAAATCCCTTAAAATCACAAAAATGATAAAACTCATAGAAATGTTCAAAATTGCTTCCCAAGCACTTAGGAACAATTAAAATATTTTTCCTGATTTTCTAAATTAAAAAACTGAATTTCAAAGCAAAAAAATAATTTTGAAAGGCTAAAAATGAGTTTTCACTAAAAATAATTCCAATAAATCAAATAAAATTCAAAAAAAATAAAATTTTCTCCTATGTGTTTTTTAACCTCAAGAAGATTTTCCAAAAATACAAAACTTGACTTTGCTCATTTAAAATATTTAATATTTAATAAATCCCCTAGAACTTAAAATAATACTAAAAATTCCAATGAAATTCAAAAAATCATGAAATTTGGTCCAAAGGCTTCTCTAGTCTAAACCTATCACCAATAAACATTTCAAGGGATTAGGATTTACCTTTGTCAAGTTAGGAATTTTCTTTGAAAAATCCTATTTTTGCATGAAAATAATTATATAAATTAAATTAAATTTTCAAAAATCACATTTTCTCCTCTTATGTCTTAATTGACCCATTAATGAGGTAGTATAAAAACTTTAAAGTAATTTGGATTAAATTTGACAAATTATGAAGTGTTAGAGCCTTAGAGGCAAATGCCTAATTTTTGAAATTTAACCTTACTTAACATTTAGGCTTAATTCAAGGAGGGAAATGGGTAACCTCTGATCTTAATTTGGATGTTTGAAACACAAAAAGTTAATTGGTATAAACCAGCCTCACTTTCTGAATTGAAAAGATAAGTTAATAAATTTTTAAAATTTATTAGAATTTGCAAGTTTATTTAAAAAAAATGGACCTAGAACTTAGGGGTATGACTTTTGAAGTCAATATTTAATCAATTTAATACCCCTATTTTGATTTTCAAATGAAATTCAAATCATGAATCATGACCACCTAAATTTTAACCTTTTCAAAATTAATTAAGATACTCACTTAGATTGTAAGGGCTTAGTAGTGACTTAGGCTAAATGAAGTTTCATTTAAAGATGGATTAGAAAAGTAAATAACAATTAAAACTAAGACTTCTTTCAAACACTACAAGCCTAATTAGGACTCAAAATTGGTTAAGTGTTCCAATAACATTAACTTGCCTCTTTAAGGGTTTTCACCCACATAATCTTCAAAATTAAATTACAAATTGTAATTACCTTATTCTTAGGGATAATTGATACATCAATATTCATTGAGCCCCAAGGGTGTTTTTAGGATGAATTATTAAGAAACATAATAAGTTTAAAAGAACTCGGGATTTTCCACCAGGCAGCGAGAGAGTAGCACAGACCTACTTCTTTCTCTAGATCTGTTGGATACCTCGGAGATCTACTAAATTTAATATATTTTTCTTGGCAACATCAATCTTAATAAAAATTCTAAGGACTCACCAAGATATGACCTAAGAATTAGATAGGTCGTCAAAATTTTACTTCCCTGTTTCATATAAACTGCCTTAACATGCCTTTCAAGTTTTAGGTAGTGGAACGAGAAGACTCGTCAGGTACGCTTTTACAGTTTTTAGCGTTGTCTTTCTTGTACTTTCATATTATACTTTTATACCTGCAAATTTGCATGCTAAATAATGATGCCACCTTGCATAAAAACTAAAAATATTAGGATAGCCATAAGACCAGGACCAAAATCAAAACTAAAATCAAATAAGATAAAATTCACCGCCAAAACATTCAAAATATAAATCAACTCAAAGTTTAATCACAAACATCATGCAAAACTACAATTGCAACTAAATTAAGATGACTCCATCGGATGATAGGCAATCCCTCGGAGGAGGTAACCTACGGTTGCTAACAAGGCTTCCCACAGTCTAAATGAAATTATGGAACTCATTAAGTTGAGTTTAGTAAGTTCATTTACACTAAGTGAATCCAATAGAAAATAGTGGTGCCGTAATGAGAGAACTGTAGGATCCTAACCACTGTCTCTTTAATAAACTTTAAGATACCCTAATAAAATTTAAAGAACATTAACCATAGGGCCACCTGATTTGACATCATAACTTGACACACTAGAACACTCAAACTCGTCTTAGCAAGGAGCTTGAGCTAGCATGGTGGGCATCACGGTCATCTTCAACAGCAAAACTTGTCTTCCCCAGTTAAACCAATCTTCCTTCCTTAGACTTAAACGACAAAACCATAGGACTTCGAGGTTGTTTGCTTATACAACGTAAATCCTCACATTATCTTTAGTCCTTTGTACAGCCCCGATATAAAATATAAGCTCTAACTCATCTAGGATTCTGAGGTTGTCGTCCGTCACGAATTAAACCCTCACATCTTCCAGGCTATTTGTGTGATAATTTCACACAAATGTAAGCTCTAACTAAAAAAATTGGTAGGATGAAACACCTAAATATTTCTCCTTAGAAATGAAGCCAAACATTAGGATAGTTTGGGAAGTCACCGTGGTTCTCCTTTAGATCCATGACATCTCTTAGTCTTCCTCTTTTTGACTCTACAACAAAATGTTCCAAATTTGAACAAATCCCCTTTAATGCCTCTACGTCCGATGTCATTGAAAATTCCTACCCTTTGAAACTCCCTGAAGATAATATTTCCTGATTTTCATTAAGAGTCTTCTTAAGTGACTTTGGTCATTTAAGATATAATTAACTATAAGGGCTTGCTCTTATAGGAAGCTTTTCTCAAACCCAGCTTAATAAAAACCCTATTTAATTGTTTATATTAAAAAGGGAAACTTGTCGGTAGAGACAAAGGTTTCGCAGGCCAAACAGACATCATATATTCCGTAGTTTATTTGATCAAACCTCGTCCTCAAGTCTTGTGTTTATTCTTTGGGATAGATACAAATTTGAGGTATAGTACTCTTTCATTTAAACTATGAAAAATAAGGGGTTCAGTTTAATTTCATATTTTTCTAAAGTAAATATATATGTAAATTAAAACGTCCTTCCGAAGCGGGGGACGAAATTTCGATTCTGGTGACTGACAGCTTCTTATGGGAAACTCCAACAAAAAATAACA
>NEWO01000896.1:110791-125683 GCA_003013225.1 Phalaenopsis aphrodite
TGATGTCTCAATTATCCCTAAGAATAGGGTAATTATCACTTGTGATTTAATTTAAGAATTATGTGGGTGAAGACCCTTAAAGAGGCAAGTTAGTGTTGTTGGAACACTTAGCAAAATTTGAACCCTAACTGGGCTTGTAGTGTTCAAAAGATGTTTTAATTTTGAATGATATTTATATTTCTAATCCTCATTTAAATGAAACTTGATTTAGCTTAAGTCATTACAAAGCCCTTCAGACCTAGGTGAGTGTCTTAATTAGTTTTGAAAAGGTTAGGCTTTAGGTGGTCATGATTCATGATTTGAATTTTATTTGAAAATCAAAAATAGGGGTATTAAAATGATTAATTATTGATTTCAAAATTCATACCCCTAAGCCCTAGGTTTATTTTATTTTGATAAACTTCCAAATTTTCTTAATTTAGAAATCTATTAACTTATCTTTATAATTAAGAAAGTGAGTTTGATTTCTACCAATTAACTCCTTGTGTTTCAAACATCAAATAATTTGATTAAGATCAAAGGTTACCCATTTTCCTTCTTGAATTAAGCCTAAATGTTAATTAAGGCTAAATTTCCAAAATTACACCTTTGTCCCTAAGGCTCTGACACTTCATAATTTGTCAAATTCAATTCAAATGACTTTAAAATTTTTATCCAACCTCATTCATGGGTCAATTAAGACATTAGAGGAGAAAATGTTTTTTTTTCAAAATTTAATTTATTTTAGATAATTATTTTAATGGAAAAAATAAGATTTTTCAAAGAAAATTTCAAACTAACCAAGGTAAATTCTAATTCTTTGAAATTTTTACTAGAGGTAGGCTTAGATTAAAGAATTATTTGGACCAAATTTCATGATTTTTTGAGTTTTATCTGAATTTTAATAATTATTTTAAGTTATGGGGTATTTATTAAATATAAAATATTTCAAATAGGGAAAATTAAGTTTTGTATTTTTGAAAAGTCCCCCTGAGGTCAAAAAACTCAAAGGATAAGATTTTATATTTCTTTTTAGTTTTATTTAATTTATTGGAATTATTCTTAATGAAAAACCATTTTAAGCATTTAAAAATCCTTTTTAAGCTTTAAAATTTAATATCTTTATTTATAAAACCAGGAAAAATATTCCATTTATTCCTAAGTGCTTAGGAAATAATTTAAAATATTTCTATGAATTTTATTATTTTTGTGATTTTTATAGATTTTTAATTATTTAAATATTTAAAATAGGCTAAAAATCAAGTTTTTAATTTAAATATTATTTTATTTTTAGAAAATACCCCTAATCATTGAGAACTCAAAAAATCACTTTTTATAAATTTTTGAGTTATATTTTGATTTTTAAAAAATCATTTAGGTGTCAAAAAAGATATTTAACTTGAAAAATCAATCTAGACCATCAAATAAACTCAAAATGCTTTGAATTTTTTATGGGAAGTTCTCTGGATCAAGTTCTTTTGATGTTTATATTTTTTAAAATTAATTATCTTAGTGATTTAGTGTTTGAAAAAATCATATGCATTTTAAATGACTTGACATATGAAAAATTTTTCTTAAAGGTTCCCCGGTCATCATAAACCTTCCAAAATTTTCTTGGAATTTTCTAATCAACATGCTAATTTACATTATTATTTTAAGCAAATAATGTGCATAAACTTGCAAAATATAGATCTCTATCTAGAGACTTCCTATGACTTTGGAAAAATCAGATGATGTTTCCCTTGACAGAGGATATAACATGTTAAAATTTCAAGCCATGGTGATGTGACAATATGTGTGGAGAATCAAAACATTTAAATCAGTGTTTAATAAATTAAAAATAAAATATTCATCAAATGGACTTCAAATTATTTTCACATTGTTCTCCTCTGTTCACTGAGTAAGAGGGTATTTTTATTTTCTTTTTGTTATTTTTCTACACAAAGATATAAATTTTTGAAGTTAGGGGTATTTAAATAAATAGACAAAATCTCTATTTATCTATTTAAACAACGTGGCACCATGTAGATCCTAGGTATCTCCAAACTCCACCTGGCGCGCTCCCATTCGACATCACCATCCACCTCAGCACTGACTCGACCCACGGTTTATGTTCCAAAGCGCTGTCTGACTTGATCTCCTCTGTCCATCCGATATACGTGCGATCGGACGGCTCCCCATCATCGTCCCTGATAGAGTGATCTCGTGACCGTCCACACTAAAACCCTAAGATCTCAGCTTAGACTCAACCAAATCACTTTGGGTTTGATCCTATCAACTCGTCTAAGTGAGACAAACATATTCATACGATAATCATGCAATTAAATTAAGCTTAATCAAAAGGAGAGTCAAAATAGGCTTGGGAGAAGGAGAAGTTTTATACCTTTACTCTGAGAAGTGAAGCTTCAATCAGAGGGTCTTAACACATTTGTTGGGGTCCAAGGAGGCTAAGGATTAAGCCCAATGTTGTGGTGTAAGGCCTAGGTATGAATTCTACCAAGCTCGATTTTAGGTGTTGGTGTAGAGCTATGGTGGAGGCTATTTCAGAGGGTAATTTGATGTGGTTTTGTCCTCTCTTACTGTTGTGAAGGAGTGGGCACAAGTAATTGAAGTTTGGTGGAGTTTTCAGAGATGTCTTATTTCTGCCCTAATTTTTAAACTCAAAATTAGGGTTACACAAGGGGAATCAAGGCAGTGGAGAGATTGGAATAGGCTATGGAGGTCTCAAGGAAGCTCTGTGAGTGCTTTGAGATGCTCTCTCAGAGAAAATTTTAGCACACCTACCATGGCCATGGGGTGGCTCTCAGGGCACAAGTTTGGGTGCATTGTGGTGCTAAGGTGGAGGCCAAAGGAGCTCTACAGTTAGACTTGGATGAGCTAGCCTCTATGATTAATTTGGGTGAAGCTCCATGAAAGTGGCTCTCGATTTGGCCATTTTCCAATCACTAGGCTAGCCAGCTGGCCAGGGGGAGGTAGCTAGGAGGTTAGGGAATCCAGGGGAATAAGTCACAGTAATTTAATGGATTGAGGTTTAACTTTGGCAAAAAAAATCCTAAGCTTAAGTGAAAATGAAATGAAATCCAGTAACTTAGGAGACCTTTAGTCAATGGCTTAGTTTAGGTTGGTAGATGGGTTTTGGCTCAGTCTTAGGGTCTAACCATTGGCTGAGGTGGAGTTAATTTGTGACTTTAAGGTAGTTGGGGCATCTTTAAGGCATAGGTTCAATGTGGTTTCAAGTGATCAAAGTTTGGGTTTGGGTTAGGTTAGCCATGTTAAATGTAATTGATTGATCAACATTGTGTAGCTGTTTGTTATGAAGATTTTTGGTGAAGGGTTGAAGTGATTTTGAGTTCAATTGGTAGGTCAATTTGAGGGATTTTTGAAATTTGGTGAATTTTGGCATGTTGGGTTAGACTTGGGTCTAGGTTGAGCCATCCTTGGGATAAGTCCAAATTTAATGGTCTACAAGATCAAGGGAGATGTTGAGAAGATTTTTCATGAAGGGATGGAGTGGAAATTTTGGGCTTAAGGCCCTCAATTTGGTAAAATTTTGAAACATGCTCAATTTGAGGCAAATTTGGGAATTTTGGACTTAGGTTGAAATCAAATTAAATTGAGGTCCTACCAAGGCCAATTAAAGGTCAAATTTGATGTGTTGGAATGTTATGAAGATTTTTTAACATAAATTGTGGCCAATTGACAGGGCCATGAGCTCAATTTGGTGGAACCAAGTCAAGGGGACAAAATTGAGTTTTTGATGTAAATCAAAATTGGGTTCAAATCATGGATCAATTGGGCTTGAATTTGGTCTTCATTGCTCATATGAAGAGTAAATTTGAGTTTAGAATTGAAATTGGGGAAATTGAGACCAATTGGATAGACATTTGATGTGATTTGGAGAAAATATGGGCCTTTAAAGGGTAATTTGGGGCTTTTGATCAAGGATGGTTAAATTGGCTAAATTGAGTCATGTGATAGTTGAGGAAAATGAAATTGGGAATATTTGGGAGGTTTTGGGATTCTTTTGGATTTTATCAAATTTTTGGAATTTTCGGCCAAAGAGAGGTATTTTGGTAATTTGGCCAATTAGGGGATTTTGGGCAATTTGGGTGTTTTCAAGGTCTTTAAAATGATTTTTGAACAAGTTTGGGTATTTTGGCTAGATTTGGAGATTTTGGCCAAATCATGGGTTTCAAGGGTATTTGGGTAATTTTGGGGAATTTAAGGGCAATAGGGTAAGTTGGGTATCTTGATAAAGTTGGATTGCCAACTACCATAAAAAAGCCATGGATCAATGGAAACCTCATTTTCGGTCCTTTATGTGTTAGCGTTAGCCAACCCTAGCCAAGGGCTAATGGGTTTAGGGGACCACTACAAGAGTCTCCCAAAAGTATCAAGGGAACAAAGCCTAGAAGTTTTGGGTTTAGGGAAGTGAGTGATTGTGAGTGTAGGTGATTGCAAGTGAGTGCCTTAGCCCTAGACCAACACCCAAGGTCAACCCTAAGCTCCAGAAATCCTAAGGGTGACTCATCTTGAGTTCCCCCATAACGACCCCACCTACTAAGTGTTAGAGGTTAAGACCAATAAGTGGAACTTCAAGTTGAGTAGATAAGAGTTTGAAATTTCTAACGGTGAGGTTTCCTTATATAGTTCTCTAAGAATAGTCAATAGGAAAGTCCTATGGCTAGACCTTAGGCTACTAAAGAGGAAAAACTGAACCTCAACCAAAACTAAGGTCAACAAATGGACCCCCAATAGGTGGGGTGTGTTGGGTAAGCACACCGCACGTATTGGCGTTAACCGACGAGATCAGCAAAAACCAATACAAAATTATATGTTAACAGACTAGTAAGTATGTGTAGAGTTGTGTGTGTTTTTTTTATTTCTGTCGGAGATACTGGTAGGTGCATATTTGATCAAGTCAAGAAGTAGGGACTCTCGTTGGGCATTAGAGAGTGGATTTCGAGTTATGAAATTTTAGGGATTTCTAGAGGATGGGAATCAACACACAAGTGATGACCCTAAGGTGGGAATTGAAATTTAACTATCAATTCTGAAAAGAAAAGAAGAGTTAGAATTTAGATACCGACCTCAAAAGATGAGAATCAAAATTTATGTACTCATCCAAAAATGAGATTTAAAATTTAGGTATCAATCTCAAGGAGAGAGACGAAATTTAGGTGCAGACCTTGAAAGATGAGAATCAGAATTTAGGTACTGATTTAAAATAGAGTTTTGAAATTTAGGTAGCAATCTCAAGGAGAGAGTCAAAATTTTGGTATCCACCTTGAAAGATGAGAAGCAGAATTTTGGTACTTATTAAAAAATGTGAGAATTGAAATTTAGGTATCAATTATTAGAAGAGAGTTGAAATTTTGGTATCGACCTCGAAAGGTGAGAATAATAATTTAGGTATCAATTATAAGAAGAGAGTTAAAATTTTGGTATCCACCTAGAAAGATGAGAATCATAATTTAGGTAGCAATCTCAAGGAGAGAGTCAAAATTTTGGTATCCACCTTGAAAGATGAGAAGCAGAATTTTGGTACTTATTAAAAAATGTGAGAATTGAAATTTAGGTATCAATTATCAGAAGAGAGTTGAAATTTTGGTATTGAACTCAAAAGATGAGAATCATAATTTAGGTACTGACTCGAAAGGAGAATTGAAGTTTATGTATCAATTCCAGGAAGAGAGTTGAAATTTAGGTATCGACCTCGAAAGATGAGAATCATAATTTAGGTACTGATTCGAAGGAAAATTGAAATTTAGGTATCAATTCCAAGGAGAGATTTAAAATTTAGGTATCGACCTCAAAAGATGAGAATCAGAATTTAGGTATTGATTTGAAGAAGAATTGAAATTTACAAAGAGCTTGTGGTGTTGAATTTGCAGAAGTGTGTCATGTGGAAAGGTTGATTTTGTTGAAGAAGATTTGTAGAGCTTTGAGAGGTTTTGTGCAGAATGCAAAATTCTGCGAGGATGTGAAGAGAGTTAATGCAGATAAAGATGGTAGTTTTGTGCACACGAAGAGTAAGAAACTCTGAAAAAGAGAGAATCCACTCAACAGATTTTTATCACTTTTAATTTTTCAAAATATGTTTTTAAAGTTCTAATTTTAATTAGTTGATTTTTTTATAATAAATTTGTTTTGTTGTTTATTCAATGGTGATTATTATCATTTAAGTTTTTTTTTATTGTTTAAAGATTTTTTGTTTCGTTCTTTGTTCATTGAAATTCTGAACGTGTGGTTCATGGCTCTCATCCATCGCACAAAAATGCAACTGAAAAAAGGCACATTCCTGAGAAAAATTTTCATTAATCTGCTTCAATAAAAAGAGTCACAGATCGAACATAGGTAAACGCCTCAAAAGATACAATATATAGTTCATGTCAAAATACATTCAGAACATCTCATTCTAGAATACAATGTAAGCTAAATATATCAGATACATATCATGTTGTTAAAAAAAAAGTGAACCCTCTGACCGCTATATTAGGTATGATGAGCTCCTAGATAAGCAGACCTTCTAAGTCATGCTCCAGGATAAGAGTTCCCTTTGCATGTACTTAGAGGTACAACCCTCTCATAGCTTGTACCGCAGTAGCTCTTCTAGTTTCGGGTCCAGCTGGAATCCATATGGCATTTTGTTGTCATCCATCCTGCAGAAGGTCACAGACACCCTACGGTGTCGTACCCCTAGAATGCAATGTTTGGAAACATCTGCACCATTGCCTTTAAGGACGAGTACTAAACCGACTGGTAGAGGAATCTCCACAGAACCTTTGAACTCACCAGGGCAGACGACATTGATTTTTTTCTCAAATAAAATATTGCTCTTGCTCATAAATGAGTTCATGCAGAAGGGCCTCACAAAATCAAGATGATCAATGTGTGGAGGAATGCAATCACGCTCTTCAAAGATATTGATAATACAACTATTTAGAATGCAGGTAGAAGACTTAATATTCCATTTGACCATTTTTTTTATCATCCACTTTATCATTGGCGGTAGCGAATCTACTCGATCGTGTCTGAGGATCTCAGGTGGATTCCCCTGTCTGTCATTTGTGAAGTTGTAGCAACAGCTGCACTGGATGGTGATTCTTCATTTACCTCTCATCCATTTCTTTGGCTCAGAATATCTTCTTTCCATGAGGAGGCCTGCTAGGCCTCTATCTCTTAAATCAATGATACAGTCCAGAATGCTTCTTTCAGCACTTTTGGAGAAAACCCTGGTATACAGCTCCAGGCCTTCTAGTATGTGATGAACTTTCCCCGAACTTCTTCATAAAACTCAAATTCTCTTTTATTTACTTTACTTATTTTGTAGTACTCTATAATACAAGAGGATGACAGCTATCACGGACATTCCTTCATTCGAGCATTGGCAGGAACCCAAACTGAAGCTGGCTGATCTAGAACATGAGACTCGGCCTCCAGCGGGATGTACGACCCTAGGATCCATGGTACATACTGATCTGTCCCCAATGGAACATATGGCTCATCCATCATAAAATCTGAAGTCTGAGACCCATTGGTTCTTAAAGTATACTCTTCCAATGCACTAAAGTGCTGAAATTGTAGAACATTGCAATCTGGGCATTCTATGAATGTGTCCGTGGCTGATGTCCCGACCGGTATTTCAGCATTGCACGTCAGGCAACCCTTACATAAGACATTTGAAACTGATAGTGTATCTGACTCTGTCACAAACTCTGGTTCTTCATCCGTGGTGGGTAGGCTAACAGAAGTTTCTTCAGGTCTGGATCATAAATGTGCCCCTCAAGAGTAGGGGTGAGCAAAATGTTCGTCTCTCTTTGACGTCTGCATTCTTGTCGTAGAAAAGCTCTTTGCTTTTTGCGGCTTGCGCTCCTGCGTTAAGTCATACGAAGCGAAGTACTTGGCAGTCTTTCATTATTGGTGGCTACTAGGCCCCTGACTGGTGTAGCTACCATGGAGGGTAGACGGCTGGGCCCTTCCATCGGATCTTGCTCTGTTATCACATTCTTGCCTTTGTGTGATACATTATCTTTAGCGGTCACTCTCAGTAGTGAAGGCAATCCCTTTTTCTCTTTGCAGCTGACGATGTCCATGAGAGGACATTTGTAGTCCATGTCAACTTGCTTAGAATCCATGTTGAAGTCTATAGTACAGCCATGCGGCACCATTTTCTCATTTAGTGTGAGGCTCCAACCATCCAGGAAAGCAAAGATCAGCCTCTGTCTCTACATTTTTCTACAGTCGACAGGAAAAGTGTTAGTGGGCCAAAACTTATCATGAACAAGAACAAAACAAAGTATTTATTAAAGTAAATTTCAGTTTGTTTTGGTGAAATAAATTGTTTATTTTATGTATGAGTTTTGTTTAATTTAGTGGAACATTATACTAAAAAGTGGAAAGAAGAAAATTTGAAGTTTAAAATTTCGTTCTCAAAATATTCATTATATTGAGGTCAATCACAAAATTTGGACCCAGTCATAGACATTTGGTCACAAAGATAACCCTAAAACAATCAAAATTTCCAAAGTTTCAAAGCAAGCAGAGGCAAACGACGTCAGGTTGCATAATAAGTTTTTAGATATCATCCGTTTATTGGTAACATGGGTCTTTTGCCCTAGAAGTCCACTAACTGGTAGGCTCTTCATTTATATACCTTTTCAATGACAAATGGTCCCTCTAAAGTTGGCTCAAATTTTCCACCTATTTTGTGATGTGCAAGCATAGGCCTTTTGAGGACAGGTACGAGGTCACCAACTTTAAGTGTCTTTGGGCGGACCAATTTGTCATGGGCTTGTACCAACTTTGCCTGGTAAAGCTCCAAATGTTGTTGTGCTTCTAGTCGTTTTTCCTCAAGACTCTCCAATTCTTCAAGTCTGAGTTTTACGCTTTCTTCTGTTGTGAGTTGGTTGTCAACGACGACTCTGAGAGATGGTGTCTGGATTTCTAGCGGTAGCACCACCTCGGACCCATACACGAGCATATAAGGTGTACACTGAGTGGGAGTCTGAAAAGTTATCTGGTAGGCCCACAAGGCTTCTATCAGTTTGTTGTGCCAATCACTTTTGTTTTCATCCAGTGTTTTCTTTAAATTTTGTACCAGTGTTCTCTTAAAAGCCTCAGCCAGACCATTTCATCTATGATAATAAATTGTAGAGTATCTCCTATCTATCCAATGTTTTTTGACGAAATTGTTGTTCTTTGTAATTCTGAAAGTTGTCCCATTATCGAAAATTATTCTTCATTGTACTCCAAAAAGGTAAACATTTTGGCTTTTGAAAAATTGAAGGATGTGTTGTGCCATAACCTCATGCAACTGTACTGCCTCTGCTTATTTGGAGAAGTAATGAGTTGCAGCAAATATAAACATGTGTCGTTTGGAAGATGGCCACGAGGCAACAGTTGGGTGTAGCACATTCGGAGGCTGGTTTAAGACCACCCCATGCACTTGGCATTGGTGACATCTTCTAGCTGTATCCATGCAATTGGACATCATTGCTGGCCAATAATACTCGAGTCTTTTGATCTTCATTTTTATTTTCGGCCCTGACTGTTGAGCGTCACATAATCCGACATGTACCTCTTTAACAATATTTCATGCTTCGGCTTTTCTCAAACACCGTAGCCACATCTAGTCGAATGATCATCTATAAAGGACATTTCCCATCAGGGCGTAAGACATAGCCCTTCTTGTGATGTGGTGTGCCTCAGACTTGTCTTCTGGCAGCTTTCCAGTATGCAAATATTCTATTAATGGCTTGCGCCAATCTTCATTGATGTCTGCAACTGTATTTATTATTTCTTCTTTTCCAAGCTTGTGTAAAGTTTAAAAGTCCATCCGAGACAAGACTCGTCTTCCTTGCAGTGTGACTTCAATGGAATCCTCCAGGGGACACGCCATTTCCTTAATGAATTTTGTTAAAGCGTCGGCATGGGCATTGTCTCCTCCAAGAATCCGATAGAAAGTTACATCAAGAATCTGCTTCAAGAGCTTCATCGTGTACTGATGGTATTCTGCTAAATTTTGTATTGTCAGGCGACTTGCTGGATGAAGAGTTGGGAGTCGCCATAGATGACAATATTTGTTATATCCATTGAGATTGTCATTTTTAACCCAGTGATTAAAGCTTCATATTCTGCTTCATTGTTGGTGCACTGCTTTGTCAGGTGGTATGAGAACCTCAACATACCCTTATCTGATGTAATAAAGATCAAATCAATCCCTTCTTTGCCTGGTATAACTGTGTCTGATCCTTTGTCTTTTTTTGCTGATGAAGTGCCATCGAAGCACATCTCCCAACATTGTGCACAAGATAATTCCATTTGTAATATTTACTCGTCGTTGAGAGAGGACCCAGCTAGCAGTGGGTGTGCAGCGAGAAAGTTTGCTAGTACATGTCCCTTGATAGCACGAAGGGGAACAAAAGTTATATCAAATTGCAGTAAGATCATTGACCATCTTGCTAAACGTTTGGAGAGTGTTGGTAGGGTCATCAAATATTGCAATGGATTAACTTTCATGATCAGGTTAATCTTATGAGAAAGCATGTAATGTCTAAGTTTTTGGGTGGTGAAAATTAACGCTAGACAATGCTTCTCAATAGGTGGATACCTTATCTCCTGTCGGTATTAGGTGACAACTCAAGTAGTAGAGCGCATTTTCTTTACCCTCGTCATTGACTTGGGCTAAGAGGGCTCTGAGGGAGTCATCTAAAGCCGCGAAATAAAGTATCAACGGTTTCCCTAGGAGAGAGGCTGCCAAGATAGTAAGTGTCATTAAATATTGTTTAACGTCCTCAAAGGCTCGCTGACATTTCTCTTCCCAAATAAATTTGGTGTCCTTTTTAATTAATGCCGAGAAAGGCTGACACCTACTTGAGAGATTAGAAATAAAGCATCTCAGATATGCCAAATTCACTTGAAAGGAACGTATTGGTTTCAAGGTTTTAGGGGGAGGCATTTCAAAGATAGCTTTAATCTTATACAGGTTGATCTCGATTCCACGATGACAGACAATGAATCCTAGAAATTTCACGGAGGTAACACCAAAGGTGCATATTAAGGGATTTATTTTAAGGTTGTATCATCATAACCGTTCAAACACTATCTCAAATCATACAAATGGACTATTTTTCGTTTACTTTTGATGACCAAATTATCCACGTAGCATTCTACTTGGTTGTGAATGAGGTCGTAAAAAATCTTGGTCATTGTACGCTGATATGCTGCTCCAGCGTTCTTTAGACCGAATGACATCACTGTGTAGCAGAAAATTCCAATTGGTGTTCTGAAGTCTGTAAGTGTTGCATCCTCGGGAGCCATCTTTATTTGGTTGTATCCCGACGATCCGTCCATGAAGGAGAAAATTTCATGTGTTGAAGTGATATCCACCATCATCTCTGGTATAGGCAGTGGAAACTCGTCTTTTGGACATGCCTTATTAAAATCTTTGAAGTCGACACAAACACGGATCTGCCCATTTTTCTTTTTAACAGGTACAATATTAGCCAACCATATGAGGTACTGCTCCTCTTTAATAAAGTTGGCGTTCATTGATTTCTTCACCTCGGCGATGACTTGTTGTTCTATTTTGAGGCGCATTCTCCTGGGAGCTTGTTTTATAGGGGTTATTTTCTTGTCCACCCCAACTTTATGGACTGCAACCTCTGCTGACAGTCCTAGCGTTTTAGCGTAGCTCCACATGAAGCAATCTTTGAATTATGTTAATAATTTGACCGATTTTGTAGATTCTTCGTCATTGAGTACAGAAATTATAAATGTGGGTCGGGGTTGTTCTTCAGTCCTGAGGTTAATCTCTTTCAATTCATCAACGGTAGATTTAATTTCCTCCTCAAATTATGTTGGAGCATCTTCTAGCAGTTGATCCGTAGATTCATCCTTTATATTGAGGCAATCCTCCTCTGACTCACCAGTAACAACCATGCAAATTTCAGAATCATCGACTGGTTCGACTGTACAAAATCCAAGACCCTCTTTTGAATTTAGATTTCGACTTTTACCATTCCATAATTTTTCAAAATGTTGAAATTTATCTTTTGGCATTTGTTTTGGTAAGTGTCCCTGTCGAATCAACTTTTGAATACAAGGCGGGAAGTAACCAAAACGCAATTCCATTAACTAATTAGAATCATCATCCAAATTTACATGTTTTTCAAGCTCAGTAGAAGTAGAAGCACAATAAAATTTTATCGGCTTTGAACCAACACTACAGACTTCCTTGACCTCTAAACTCTCGACCTTTTGAGGGAGAATCAGAGTAAGGGTCATAACATTCACATAGTGGTTTATCCGATCATACATTGTTTCATATTCATTCTTTTCTGTATCTTCTAGAGATATCTCGTACTGAGATCTCTTCCTTCTTATTATCATTATCTCATCTTCAGAATTGTCTTCATTACCAATGTGGATAGTTGTCCTAGTCCGTTTAGCAATTAAATTGATCCTTCCTCGTCTGCGTCCCCGGCCTCGACCTCGGGTGCGCGAACTAAAAGAACTTTCACCAACTCGTTGTAAGAGAGTGGTCGAAGATTGCTGAAGCGGAGTTGAATGGCCTCCTCTTTGTAATTCTTATGAATCTTCACCTTTGTTTGTGATAACTTCATGAGAAAAGACAATCTTATTTGGAGGCGCGTAGTAGGCAGCATCTTCATGGATACCAACTTCATGCAGTGAAAATGGTTGTAGGTCTCCCTTGATGCAATTTTCTTGACCATCTTTGCTGTATTTGATGCAATGGTGTAGAGATGATGGAACCATATGGTGTTCATGAATCCACGGTCGACCCAATAGAGCATGAAAAGAGGTCTCGGCATCGATGATATGAAATTTGGCTGTTGTCACGTGTTCTCCAACCTTCATAAGTAATGTAATTGATCTGAGGGCTCTTTCTCCCTTTTGGATGAATCCTCTTAACATCATTTTATCGGTCGTAAGCTCTCAAGCTTCAATATTCAAATAGACCAATGTACATAGGCTCATCAAGTTAAGAGATGCTCCAGGATCCACTAAAACTCTGGATAACACAAATTTGCCAATGTTGAGAGAGATGTAGAGTAGACGGTTGTAGTTGGCGATATTGAGTAGCAAGTCTTCATCTATGAAGGTTACCCCTAACTGTTCTTTCAACGAGCAAAATTCATCTGAGGATGTGCTGGCCGATTGAGCTAAGCAAATTTCTAGGTCAAGCAAAGCCGTAACTAGAGACTCTCTCATCTCCTTTGATAGGATCCGAGCGTCGTAGATGCTTAATCGGGCTGACAACTTCCTAAGATAAGCTAGCACGTTATAGTCTACTTTGTATGTTCCTCTAATTTTATCTTGATCATGTGATTCTTCCACTGGTGGAGGTGGGGGTATCTCTTCTAGAGTCATTATCTATTTTCCTTTATCTGTTGGAACTGTTCTTGGTGGTAACACTTTTCTGCTCTTTAAGTTAACTTCTATGATTTCTAATTTTTGAGATATTATTGTTGAATCTTTCAGTGTCTTTTCCTTTTCGTCGGATAGATCTAAATTGACGGCAAGCAATGTACCATGATTCTCAAGAATTGGTTCCTCATTATCAGTGCTACCGTAAGTTGTATTATTGATGTCTTCTTTCGACTTGACAAAGAGTTCATCAAACTCGAGTACGATTTGAGGATCATTTTGGGGATCAAGATCAAGGCTAGATCTGTTATAATCAATTATGTTATCTCCAGAAATAGGTAAAACATAGCCGAAATAACAATCATTATATTCATAAGATCCTAGAAGGAAAAAAAGATAATCATTCAAAGTTAAAGGTTTGAGGATTTTCTTCCTCGAATCCGACACAACCAATCTAATAGAGGCAGCCTCTATCCTACCCCCCATTATATCAATCTATGTAGTGACACTTTTCTTCTTCTTCTTTGTCCTTGAAGATGACGAATCACTACTAATTATACTGCTATAAGGACCGCAGGTCGTTGACCGGTTAAGTCAAGACACAGTCTGAAAGTCTTACCCGTCGTGCATCAGGGCGATATTCCTACAATCCCAAAGACAGTGATAAGACGATTACCTAGCACTGTAGCCGGTCTACACCAGAGGGAGCATACTTTTCCTTGACTTACTGATGTTTCTACTAAGACGCACCGTCTTGAGACATCATCATCAAAAAAAGAAAAGGTATGGGTACCCAAGGTCGCTGCACCGATACAGTCCAGTAAGCCCACGGGACAAGGACAGGAAATGAAACCAGGATCTGAAATATCTGACATTGTCACAACAATAGCCAGTGAGATGGAGGAACAAATAGAGGATATCCATTAGGATCCTCCAAATCATAAAGCGATCAACGAATCAATAATTGAAGAGAAAGTTGAAAAACTCAGGATCGAGATTTCCGAGTTAGCTCGAGAACACGGAGTTTCCATTGATAGCGACAATGAAATTTTTTATTACAATGATTAATTGGAGGAGGATTTCATGAATGTCCATGTGATCAAAATTAGAGCCACCACATATGCGCGCGAGGCTCAACCTCACACCGAAGAGAATGCCGTAGATGAGCTGCGTAAGGTTATCCTTCTAAGGAATGAGCAAGTTAGTCTACTAGAGAAAAGAATAGAAAAGATGGTTGTAGCTACGACCGCCATGGCCACCATTAAGGGGCGATCACAAGCACTGCAATTGGTTCTCCAGTGGTCAATCAGCCAGAGATCATGCACATCACAGATGAAAAAAGAGAGGTTGCTTGAGAAAACAGAGATGAACAACATAAAAAGGATTCTCCATCAAGTGCCATGCCAAAAAAAGAGTTCAAGCAAATGGTTGAGCAAGTGCGGGATGCCTTAGCCCAATCCAAGGGCAGTGCATCCATTTTGAAGGGTAGACTTTACTAAGAGGAGTTTGCTGCCGCGCCTT
>NEWO01000896.1:126198-170669 GCA_003013225.1 Phalaenopsis aphrodite
TACCAACAAGTGAAAATATTATTTCTTGAATTTTATGGAGAGAAAAGCTTTTCCTCGACAGAGTTTCCAGAAGCTGTCAGCGCTATTTTTGGTTGGAGGAATTGCCCATAAGAAGCTGTTGGTCATCGGAATCGAAATCCCGTCGCCCGCTTCGGAAGGACATTTTAATTTACATATATATTTAGTTTAGAAAAATATGAAATCAAATTGACCAATATTTTTCATATTTTTAATGAAAGAGCACTATACCTTAAATCCTGTATCTATCCTGAAGGATAAACACAAGATTTGAAGATGAGGCTTGATCAAATAAACTAAGGAATATATGACATATATTTGATTTGTGAAACCTCTATATTTTCCGACAAGTTCCCCTATTCAATATAAAAAATTAAATAAGGTTTATATTAAGCTGGGTTCAAGCATACGTCCTAGAAGGGCAAGCCCCTATATTTAATTACATCTTACATGACAATAGTCACCTAAGAAGACTCTCAAAAAAATCAGGAAATATTATCTTTAAGGAATTTGAAAGGGTAGGACTCTTCAATGAGATCATACGTAGAGGTCTGAAAGGGGATTCATTCAAATTTGGAACATTTTTAGTGTAGAATCTAAAGGAAAAAAAAGCTAGGGAATGTCATGGATCCAGAGGAGAACCCCGGTGACTTCCCAAGCTGTCCTAATGTTTTGCTTCATTTCTGAGGAGAAAAATTTAAGTGTTTCATCTTGCCAATTTTATTATTTAGAGCTTACATTCGTGTGAAACAATCACACAAATAGCCTAAAAGATGTGAGGATTTAGGTCATGAAAAACAACAACCTCGGAATCCTAAGACGAGTTAGGGCTTATATTGTATAACAGGGCTATTAAAAAGAATAAAGATAAGGTGAGAATTTACACTACATAAGAAAACAACCTCTAAGTTCTATGGGTTTGTTGTTTAAGTCCAAGGAAGGAAGATTGGTTTAGTTGGGGAAGACATGTTTTACTATTGAAGATGGTCGTATTATCCGCCATGCTAGCTTCATTCTCCTTGCCACGACGAGTTTGAGTTTTTTAGTGTGTGAAGTTATGATGTTAAATCAGGTGGCCCTATGGTTGAAGTTCTTTAAATTTTTTGAGGGCATATTAAAGTTGATTAGAATGACACCGGTTAGGATCCTACGGTTCCCTCGTTCCGAGACCACTATTTTCTATTGGATTCACTTAGTCTAAATGAACTTACTAAACTCAACTTAATGAGTTCCATAATTTCATTTAGACGGTGGGAAGCCTCGTTAACAACCGTAGGTTACGTCCTCCGTGGGATTCCCGATCATCTAATAGAGACATCTTAATTTAGTTGAAATTAGTTTTGTGTGATGGTTTTGATTTAATTTTGAGTTGTTTAATATTTTGGATGTTGTGGCGATGAATTTTATCTTTGTTGATTTTAGTTTCTGTTTTGGTTTTGGTTTTCATGCAAGGTGATATCATTGTTTTGCATGCAAGTTTGCAGGTATAAAAGCACAGTATGAAAGTACAAGAAAGACAATGTCGAAAACTGTAAAAGCGTACCTGGCGAATCTTCTTGTTCCAACACCTGAAACTCAAAAGGCATGTTAAGACAGTTTATATAGGATAGGGAAGTAAAATTTTGGTAGTTTTTCTAACCCTATGTCATACCTTGTTATGTTCTTAGGAGTTTAATTAAGGATGATTTTGTCAAGCAAAACATATTAAGTTTAGTAGATCTCTAAGATATCCAATAGTTCTAGAGAAAGAAGCAGGTCTGTGCTACTCTCTCACTGCCTGGTGGAAAATCCCAAGTTTTTTAAACTTAGTATGTTGCTTAATAAGTCATTCTGTAGATACCCTTAATGCTCAGTGAGCAATGTTGTCTCAATTATCTTTACAAATAGGGTAATTATCACTTGTGATTTAATTTAAGAATTATGTGGGTGAAGACCCTTAAAGAGGCATGTTAGTGTTGTTGGAACATTTAGCAAAATTTTAACCCTAATTGTGTTTGTAGTGTTTGAAAGATGTTTTTATTTTCAATGATATTTTCTTTTCTAATCCTCATTTAAATGAAACTTGATTTAGCCTAAGTCACTACTACGCCCTTAACACCTATGTGAGTGTCTTAAAGTTTTAAAAAGGTTAGGCTTTAGGTGGTCATGATTCATGATTTGAATTTTACTTGAAAATAAAAAATAGGGGTATTAAATTGATGAATTATTGACTTCAAAAGTCATACCCCTAAGTCCTAGGTTCATTTTATTTTGATAAACTTCCAAATTTTACTAATTTAGAAATCTATTAACTTATCTTTTTAATTAACAAAGTGAGGTTGGTTTCTACCAATTAACCCCTTGTGTTTCAAGCATCAAATAAATTGATTAAGATCAGTGGTTACCCATTTTCCTTCTTTAATTAAGCCTAAATGCTAATTAAGGCTAAATTTCCAAAATTACACATTAGCCCCTAAGCTCTAACACTTCATAATTTGTCAAATTCAATTCAAATGACTTTGAAATTTTTATCCTACCTCATTCATGGGTCAATTAAGACATCAGAGGAGAAAATGCATTTTTTCAAAGTTTAATTTATTTTATATAATTATTTTTACGCAAAAAATGAGATTTTTGAAAGAAAATTCCTAACTTGACAAAGATAAATCCTAATTCTTTGAAATTTTTCTAGAGGTAGGCTTAGACTAAGGAAACCTTTGGACCAAATTTCATGATTTTTTGAAGTTTATCTGAATTTTAAGAATTATTTTAATTTTTAGGGTATTTATTGAATATAAAATATTTCAAATGGGGAAAATTACATTTTCTATTTTTAAAATGTCTCCCTGAGGTCAGAGAAATCAAAGGAGAAGATTTTATATTTTCTGAGTCTTATTTGATTTATTGGAATTATTCTAAATGAAAACCTATTTTTAGCCTTTAAAAATCATTCTTAAGCTTTAAAATTCAATATCTTTAGTTAGAAAACTATGAAAAATATTCTAATTATTCCAAACTGCTTAAGAAACAATTTAGAACATTTTCATGAATTTTATTATTTTTGTGATTTCTATGGATTTTTAATTATTTAAATATTTAAAATAGGCTAAAAATCAGGTTTTTATTTTAAGTATCATTTTATTTTTAGAAAACACCCTGATCATAGAGAACCCAAAAAATAAGTACATGTATCTGTTTTTAGAAAATTAGATAAATGCCAAAAAAGATATTTAACTTAAAAAATCAATTTAGCCATCAAATGGATTCAAAATGCTTTGAAATTTTTTTGGAGAGTTCTCTGTATCTAGAAAAACAGTGGAGATCAAAAATCAAGTCATTTTGATGTTTATATTTTTCAAAATAATTATCTTAGTGATTTAGTGTTTGTAAAAATTAGGTGCATTTTTAATGACTTAACTCATGAAAAGTTTTCCTAAAGGTTCCCATGTCATCATAAACCTTCCAAAATTTTTTTGGAATTTTTTAATCAACATGCTAATTTCCATGATTATTTTAAGCTAATAATGTGCATAAACTTGAAAAATATAGATCTCTGTCTAGAGATTTCCAATGAATTTGGAAAAATTAGAGGATGTTTCTCTTAACAGAGGATATAAAATGTTAAAATTTCAAGCCATGGTGAAATGCCAATATGTATGGAGAATCAAAATATTCAAATAAGTATTTAATTAATTAAAAATAAAATATTCATCAAATGGACTTCAAATTATTTTCACATTGTTCTCCTCTGTTCCCTAAGCAAGTGGATATTTTTAATTTATTTTTGCAATTTTTCTACATCAAGATATGAATTTTTGAAATTAGGTGTGCTTAAATAAAAAAAAATTGCTATTTATCTATTTAAACAATGCGATGCCATGTAGATCCTAGGCAGCACTGAACTTCACGCGGCACGCTCCCATTCAACGCCACGATCCACCTCAATACCGACTCGGCCCTCGGTTTTTGTTTTGAAGTGCTGTATGGCTTGATCTTTTGCATCCATCCGATACACGCGCGATCAGACGGCTCCTTGTCATCATCCCTGAAAGAGTGATCCCGTGAACGTCCACACTAAAACCTTAAGATCTCAGCTTAAACTTAAACAAATCACTTAGGATTTGATCCTATCGAGTCGTCTAAGTGAGATGAAGATATCCATACGGTAATCATGCAATTAAATTAAGCTTAATCAAATGGAGAGTTAAAAATAGGCTCAAGAGAAGGATAAGTTTTATACCTTTGCTCTGAGAAGTGAAGCTTCAATCAGAGCTCCTTTGCACGTTTGTTGGGGTCCAAGGAGGCTAGGGATTAAGCCTCTTGCTGTGGTGTAAGGCTTAGGTATGATATCGACCAAGCTCAATTTCAGGTGTTGGTCTAGAGTTATGATGGAGGCTATTTCAAGGAGTATTTTGATGGGGCTTTGTCTTCTCTTGCTGTTATAAAGGTGTGGGCCCAAGCAATTGAAGTTTGGTGGAGTTTTCAGAGATGTCATGTTTTCGTCCTAAATTTCAAGCTTAAAATTAGGGTTACATAGGGGGAATCAAGGCAGTAGAGTGATTGGAATGGGCTGTGGAGGTCTCAAGGAAGCTCTGTGAGTGATTTGGAAAGTTCTCTCTAAGAAAATTTTAGAACACCATCCATGGCCGTGGAGGTGAGTTTTTATAAAAATGTCAATGGGGTGGCTCTCAAAGCACAAGTTTAGGTGCATTGTGGTGCTTAGGTGGAAGGCAGAGGAGCTCTATAGTTATATTTGAAAGAGCTGGCCTCTAGGTTTGATTTGGGTGAAGCTCCATGCGGGTGGCTTATGGTTTGGCCATTTTCCAGCCACTAGGCTGGCCTGCCTGCTAGGGGGAGGTAGCTAGGAGCTCAGGAAACCTAGGGGAATATGTCACAGTAATTTAGTGGTTTGAAGTTTAATTTTGGCAAACAAATCCTAAGCTTAAGCAAAAATGGAATGAAATCCCTTAATTTAGGGGACCTTTGGTCCATGGCTTAGTTTAGGTGGTTAGATGGGTTTTGGCTCAGTCTTAGGGTCTAACCAATGGCTGAGGTGGAGTTAATTAGGTGACTTTGGGGTAGTTAGGCCATCTTTAATGCATTGGTTCAATGTGGGTTCAAGTGATCAAAGTTTGGGTTTGGGCTAGGTTAGCCATGTCAATTGACCCAATTGATTGATCAACATTATGTAGATGATTGTTATGAAGATTTTTGGTGAAGGGTTGAAGTGATTTTGAGTTCAATTGGTAGGTCAATTTGAGGGATTTTTAAAATTTGGCCAATTTGGGCATGTTGGGTTAGACATGGATCTAAGTTGAGCTAACCTTAGGATAATTCCAAATTTAATAGTTTACATGATCAAGGGAGATGCTGCGAAGATTTTTTATGAAGGGATCAAGTGAAAATTTTGGGGTTAAGGCCCTCAATTTGATGAAATTTTGAAACATGGTCAATTCGGGGCAAATTTGGGGCTTTTGGACTTAGGTTGAAATGAAATGAAATTGAGGTCCTACCAAGGCCAATTGAATGTCAAATTTGATTTTTAAAAATGTTAGGAGCATTTTCAACACAAATTGTGGACAATTGAGTGGGCTTGGGTTCAATTTGGTGGAACCAAGTCATGGGGCCAAAATTGGATTTTTGATCTAAATCAAAATTGGGTTTAAATAATGGATCAATTGGGCATGGATTTGGTCCTTATTGGTCATATGAAGAGTGAGTTTGAGTTTAGAATTGAAATTTGAGAAATTGAGACCAATTGGATAGACATTTGAGGTGATTTGGAGAAAATATGGGCCTTTAAAGGGCAGTTTGGGGGTTTTGATTAAGGATGGTTAAATTGGCCAAATTGGGTCATGTGACAGTTGAGGAAAATGAAATTAAGAATATTTGGGAGGTTTTGGGAATTTTTGGGATTTTATTAAATTTTGGAATTTTGGGCCAAAGAGGGGTATTTTGGTAATTTGGCCAATTTGGTGATTCTGGGTAATTTGGGTGTTTTCAAGGTGTTTGAAATGATTTTCGAACAATATTGGGTATTTTGGATAGAGTTGGAGATTTTGGCCAAATTTGGGTTTCAAGGGTATCTGGGTAATTTGGGGGAATTTAGGGGCAATAGGGTAAGTTGGGTATTTTGATAGAGTTGGATTGCCAACCACCATAAATAAGCCATGGATCAATGGAAACCTCATTTTTGGTTATTTATGTAGTATTCTTAGCCAACCCTTGCCCAGGACTAATGAGTTTAGGGGACCACCTACAGGAGTCTCCCAAGAGTATCAAGGGACCAAAGCCTAGAAGTTCTGGGTTTAGGGTAGTGAGTAATTGTGAGCGTAAGTGATTGCAAGTGACTGCCTTAGCCCTAGACCATCACCCAGGGTTAAACCTAAGGTCCATCGAACCTAAGGGTGACTCATCTTGAGTTCCCCCATAAAGACCCCACCTACTAAGTGCTAGAGGTTAAGACCAATATGTGGAACTTCAAGTTGAGTAGAGAAGTGTTTTAAATTTCTAATGGTGAGGATTTCTTGTCTAGTTTTCTAAGAATAGTCAATAGAAAATTCATATGGCTAGACTTTAGGCTACTAAAAAAAAAAAATTTAACCTCAACCAAAAGTGAGGTCAACTTGATCCAACAGGGAGATATCGTTAGATTGGATAGTAGAATGGAAAATATTGAGGCCAAAAATGCTCACAATGATGATTTGATAAGACAGAAGTTTGAATATGATGGTGCTTATGATGATGCAATGGTCAGATACATGAGGGGTGATCACTCTGTTTAGTTTCCTACTCACCCTATTTTTCCTCCATATCAGAAGCAGAATTTGGATGTGGAAGAAGAAGAAGAAGATGATGATGATGATTGATGATTTTTTTCAGTTAGTTTTTTTTTTTAGTTTAT
Organism: Phalaenopsis aphrodite; assembly: GCA_003013225.1. Taxonomy (NCBI): domain Eukaryota; kingdom Viridiplantae; phylum Streptophyta; class Magnoliopsida; order Asparagales; family Orchidaceae; genus Phalaenopsis; species Phalaenopsis aphrodite. The sequence continues at coordinate 133,100 of NEWO01000896.1, forward strand.
GTTAAGTTGTAATTTATTGTTGGGACTGTTTGTTTGTAGACTGTAATACTTTATTTTAATTGTAGGTTGTGTTGTGAAAAATAGATCTATGAAACTTTTAGAAGTTGTTAGTTTTTTAATACTTCGTTGGATGTATTTGTAGTTAACTCTTTCTCAACAATTTTTTTATTATTATGTGTTATTTGATGTTTTAAGTTTTGTAGCTTTTCCTATTAGCAAATGCAATATTTCAGAGTTAAGCTTCAAATCAAAACCTTTAACATGTATGTCTTTTCTTTATGTATTAAATTTTTTCTGTCACCCTTTATTTTTTAGTTTTTCATGCAAACTATTTTAAAAGTTTAAGTTTGGGGGGAAGAAAAATTCCTTTTTAAAGAAAAGAAACTTAATTTTGTTTGTCCTCAATTAGCTATATTTTCAAAATATTTTAAAATTTAACATGACTTTTGGTATTATAGGATAACTTTAGATAATAATATTTTTGTTTCTAAATATATAGAAAACTTAAGTAAAAATTTTAAATAATAAAGGTTAATTTTAGAAATTAAGATATTTGGTATGATAGAATAAGACTATGTTTTTCTATTTTAAGTAAAAGAATCTGTATTTTTGAAGTATTAAAAATCTTAGAGATTCATCTAAGATGAAAAGAATAAAACTTCATGAAAAATCTTTAAATCTAATATAAATTTATAAAGCGAAGGAATGTGAAAAGTTTTTAACTTTAAGTAGAGAATAGTGAAATTCAAAATCATTAAAGGCTATCCAGATATAGTAATCCTCACATTAAAAAAAAGAGAGAGAGAAAAAAAAGAAAAAAGAGAAGAAGCACGAAAAATGATCCTTAAAAAAAAAGAAATAAAAAAGAGCAGAAGGATTGAAAATGATCTTGAAAACGAAAAAGAAAAATATGTGAGGAGAAGATTGAGGAGATGCCTAATTAAAAATTAGCTTCACATGAATCAACTTAAAGAAGAAGGCTTGACTACATTTTCTAAACTTATACTTTAGTATTATCATATTTACTTGTAAGGTTTCATGAAGTTCTTTTCATATGGATATTCTAAGTGGCTTTAATATGAATAATTTGCAATTTTCCTTGAAAAGAATAAAGAATAAATAATTTTAGACTTAACTACTAGATATTCTTATACCTTTAGTATTAACTGGAGTTATTTTACATTTTTCTTTAGTTATATTATTGTATTTAGTGGACTAAAATATAGTAATCTATAAGTTAAAATCTTTGCCATGAGTCTTATTTTACGTAGTAAAAGAGTTACTTGAGGGCAAGTAATGTTTAAGTTTGGGGGATTTTGATACATCAGAAATAAAAGCATTTTTAGACTTATATTTTATAGTCATTTTTGGTGATATTGTACTTTAACGAAAGGTATTGTTTATATTTTATTGCAGATTGCTGATTTTTAGGACTTAGAGCAGAAAAAGAAGCAAAAAATGAAACATGGAGTAAAAATGGAGAATTTGAAAATTTGTTTAGCACCGACGATGCCAGATTAGGTGCCAACGGTGCTATTTGACAGAGAAGACAGACTAAATCAAATTGCCTCTGGCACCGATGACGCCATTGTTAGTGCAGGCCCTGTTTCTAGAATAATCAATGAATTTTGATGCTTTTTGAAAAGTTTTGGATGCACCTATTTAAAAACCTACCTAGGCTCTATTTAGAGCTGAAATTTATTAAAAAAGGGCCCTTCCTTCGCGTCCTTCACCCCTCTCAGCCATCCATCGCCCCTTTGCATCTCTTCTTCCCACTTTACATCATTCCACGCCATTCCACACCTTTAGTTAGTTATTTTAATTATCGTTTTAGTTTTTTGTTGTTAGTTTAAGTGTGAATTCTTCTCTAAGAAGAGTTAGAGAGGAAGAGAAGTGCGGGATTTCTTCTTCCTATATTTCTTAAGAGAGGCTACAAGGGATTTGCTTTGAGAAAGAGGTTTAGATAAGTGTTTTTTGTTTATTATTATTGTATGAACTTTCTTTTATATATGAAATTAGTGCTTTGTTGTACTTTTTTTTTAAAGTCTGAGTAGTTTCCTTTATCTTTCTCCCTACTCTGAGATATGGGGAAATGAAGAGATAATTTGGATGTGCAAATGTTAAAATATAAAATAAATTGTGATGGTTTTTCAACTTCTCTCTTAATTTACTTTTCGATCTGGCCAATTTAATGGTTAAAATATGTTTTGAAACATATGATCCGGTCAATGGACTATGAGTTCTATAATAGAGTGAAATTCACATTTAAGTTCATGAAGGAGTATTTTGTTCATGGAATTAAGCACAAATAAATAGTGAAATATACTTTTTGGGTGTAGAATTGGAGATTTCTTGGGTGACAGACTAGAAATCTCCAATAAGATCTTAGTGTTTAAAAACTAAAGCAAGAGTTAGCCTTCAAGGGAAGGGAAGTAGGAGCTATAGAGTGGGAGCCAATATCCTCCTAGCCTAGCCACGAATTTAGGGACTAAACCTAAGATTAGCCAACGATTTTTTATAACACCGAATCATGGTAGAGATTTAAAATTGCTATTGTTTGTCACAATACAAATTTAAATCATTTATCTCATCTCATTTCACCAAAAAGCTCATTGTAGTGGGAAAGATGCTTTTTCATATTAGAAAACTTCATCACATAAACATAGTTTAGTAGTTACTATTTTGAACTCTCATTTAAATTATGCTAGTTTATTTAGCTTTGATTGTATCTTAAACATTCAAATTTATTGACAGTAATTTCGTTTTATTTCGGTGAATTTTCTAGTTAATTTATCATTTCAAATTTAAACCATCCTCGTGGGATTAATATTTGGACTTAAATAGAAAGTTTTATATTACTTGATAACGATACATATACTTATGTAGAATACAAACATTAACTGCTTAACGTTGGTATTCATAAAAGAACACATCAAGTTTTTGGCACCATTGCAAAGTGAAGTAAACTTTGTAAATTTTACCAAACTATACTACTTTTGATCACCAAGCAAGTGGGTGGAGAAGAGAGCTTAGGTAGAGGGCTTAGCTGCACCAATAACTAATGGTGGTTAGCCACGTTCGATTGGTGTAATGGGGTTAAAAGCAATGGGAATGTTCTCTCAATTTTTTGTTCTCCATCCACTTGGCCAGCCAGCCAAGCCAGGGAAGGTCGCTAGCTAGCTCAGGGAACCATGGGGAGGCTTAATTGTGATTAGGATGGAGGTTCAATCACTTGAGCTGAAGCATGTGTAATTTGATTAAAAAAGGGAATGTATCCCCTAAATCATGGGACCTTTGCTCTAGGGAACCTTAAGGGTGGACTACAAGGATCTAGGATGGTATTTATGGTCCAATTGGTAGTTGACATTGTACATGGTGGGTTAAAACTTGTGGCTCCAAGTTGGTTTTGAGTTTGGGTGGGTTCAAAATTGGGCATTTGGCTTGAATTTGGGTCTAGGTTGGGTTTAGGTTAGGATTTCGGTCAAGTAATTGATCAAATGGGCTACAATAATTGTCATGAGTTTTGAAAAGCAATTGGGTAATTTTGATATGATTGGGATGTTTAATTTAGTGAAATTTTTCTTAAGGTCAATTTTGGGGCATTTGGGTTGGACTTCAGAATGAATTAGGATAGAGTTTGGATTTGGTTCAATTTATGGTTCAAATTGGTCCAATACATTGTGATGAAGAGTTTTGGGTATCACTTGGCTAGAATTTGTGTAGTTATGAAGCTCAATTTGATAATATTTTAGTTTAAGGTCAATTTGGGGGCTAAAATTGGGCTTGGAATTTAGGTTTAGAATTGGGATCAATTGGCATTGAATTTGGTTCAAAGTTGATGTAGATATGATAAAATTAAGTTTAAATAGGAAATTACAGAATTTTAAAATCAATTTGGTGGAAATTGGGGGTGATTTTGGGTAATTTTATCCTAAATGGCAAAATTGGGATTTTGGTCAAAATAGGTCAAATGGGTCAAATTGAGTCCAATGGATGGTTGGGATTAGTCTTTGGAGTATTTGGAGTAATTTTGTAGGCTTTACGATTTTTTGGGTCGTGAGGGGTACTTTGGTAATTTTTGGGAAAGTTAGGGTTATTTTGGGAATTTTGGCAATTCTTGGAAATTTTGGGTAATTTGCATGATTTAAAGGGATTTTAGATGATTTTTGGACAAAATTAGATTATTTTTGTAATTTTTTAAAATTTTGGGTTTCAAGGGTTGGTAGTTTTGGGAAATTTTAGGGGCAAAATGCCAAAATTGGGTATTTGGGTAAGAAGGGATCAATTGAAGTTACTTGTCATAAAACTACCGTTTTGGTGCCATGAGACCAAGGGAGCTCCCATTTGTGATCCTCTATGTGTTGGTCTTAGTCAAACCCTAGCTTAGTGCTACGGGTTTGGGGGACCATCTGCATGAGTTTCCAAAAGAGTAGGGGATCAGGCTAAGTATGTTTAGCTAAAGTTTTGTACCAAAAGTGAAATTTTGTGTGTGCAAGACCAAGACCACACCACCCAGGGCTAACCTTAAGGATAAATAGTTCTATGGGGACCTATCTTGAGCTCCCACATATTGGCTCCACATACTAAATGCTAGAGGTTAAAACAAATATGTGGAACTTCAAGATGTGAAAAGAAGAGTTTTAGAATTTCTAATGGTGAGGGTTCCCTTACTAGTCCTCTACGAATAGTCAACTAGAAAGTCTTAAGGCTAGATCCTAGGCATCTATGAAAGAGACTAGTCCTCAATCAAAAGTAAGGTCAACAAATGGACCCTCAATAGGTGTGGTGTGTCAGGCAAGCACACCACACATATTGGCATTGACTGAAGAGATCAACAAACCAACACAGTTGTTTAAGCCAACATGCTTAGTGCAGAGAAAAAAGAAAATGAAAAAGGTTTCCACTAGGGAGTGGATAGAGACTTCTACAAAAGATCAGAAGGTTGATATCCGAAGAAAATAATTTGGAATATCAACGGTCAATAATAAGATTTGATTTAATGTTAAACAAAAGGTTTTAAATTTATTCTAAATTAATTCAACTTTGATTTTAAGAAAATTTAGGGAAGTAAGAATGTGTGAAGAGACTAGATTGAGTTGAAAGGCACTAAGACTCACATCCACTTCAAAAGATTGATCTAGGAGAAGAGGCTCTACATTGATAAGGAAAGCTCTGGGACTCACTTCCAACCGAAGAGGTAATGACATGTGTTGAGAATGTCACGTTAAGAAGGAAAGCTCGGGGACTTACATCCAATCTAAGGGGTGATGGAAAGGGAGTAGGATGGTGGCCTAAAATTCTGAGGAAGTAGAACAGAGATTTACAATCTCAAGTGCTGAGATGGGAGTAAGACCGAGGCATACTATCTCGAGGGAGTATAACAAAGTTCTATGATCCTAAGTGCTAAGGTGGGAGTAAGTGGAGGCCTACAATCTTGAGGGAGTACAATAGAGGTTTACAATCTCTAGTGTTGTGGTGGGTGTGGGATGGAGTCCTACAACTGTGAGGGAGTAGAACAGAGGTCTACAATCTCGAGTGCTAAGGTGGGAGTAGGATAGAGGCCTACAATCTCGAGGGAGTAGAATGGAGGTCTACTATCCCGAGTGCTGAAGTGGGTGTAGGATGAAGGCCTACAATCATGAGGGATTAAAACGAAGGACTATGATATTAATTTTTGAGGTAGGAGTAGGACAGAGGCCTACAATCCCATGGGAGTAGAAAGGATGTATACGATGCCAAGAGTTGATGAGGAAAAGGATGGAGGTCTACAATTCTTAATGAGTAGAAAAGAGGTCTATGATCTGGAGTGCTGAGGTGGGAATAGGAAGGAAGCCTACAATCATGAGGGAGTAGAACAGTGGTCTATAATTTTAAGATCTGAGGTGAGAGTAGGATGGTGGCCTACAATCTCGAGGGAGCCTAAAAACTCAAGGGAGTATAACGGAGGTCTATGATCTCCAGAGCTGAGGTGGAAGTAGGACAAAGACCTACAATTATGAGGGAGTAGAATGGAGATCTAAAATCACTAGTGCATATGTAGGAGTAAGATGGAGGCATAAAATCCCGAGGGAGTAAATAAGAGGTCTACGATCTCGAGTGCTGAGGTGGGAGTAGGAGGGAGGCCTACAATCCTGAGGGAGTAGAAAGAAGGTCTACTATCTTGAGTACTGAGGTGGGAATAGGACAGAGACATACAATCCTGAGAGAGTAATACAGAGTCTTCTATCCCGAGTGCAAGGGTAGGAGTAGGACAGAGGCCTACAATCTCGAGGGAGTAGAATTAGTTTTACAATCTTGAGTGCTGAGGTGGGAGTAGGATAAAGGCCTTCAATCTTGATGGAGTAGAATGGAGGTATATGATCCTGAGTGTGCAGGAGGTTGTGATAATTGTGGAGGAACGTAGAGGATTTTGAGAAGTGCGTAGAAAGAAGAATGTGTGTGATGATCGCAGAATTTGAGAGAAACACAGATCATTCGGGGAATGCAAGATGTGAGACAAATGTGGAGAATTTGCCAACCACTCGTTATCATTTTGATTAATATTCTGATTATCAAATTTGATTCCCTTTTATTTTCCTTTGATTTTACATTTTAATTTTAAGTTATTAACAAACTTATGTTGTATCTTTCTTTGTTTGTTATAATTTAGGACCAACATATGGTCATGCTGCTTTTCATCAATCAGACAGAAAGGCAATTCAAAAAATACTCTGAAATTCAAAAACTTCATTAATTCTGCTCCAAAAATGCAGTACAACAGAACATATGTTGAAACTATCCAAATGGCATGCTGAATATATCCATATAGAAATTGTAGTACATATATCATATTTTTCCAGCTCGGATGTAGTAATAATTATCTATCTATTCGATGGGAAATCTTGTGATCAAACTAAACTTTTAAGCCGCGCTTTGAGACAAAGGTCCTTCTGCATACACTTAGAGGTACAACTATTTCACAGCTCATACGGATGTAGTTCCTCCAATTCTAGATTTGGCTAGAATTCAAATGATATTTTGTTGCCATCCATTCTTCTTAATATGACAAAGGCTCTGCGGCATGGCATTCTAGGGATGCAATGCTTTGCCAAATCTGCTCCATTCTATTTTAAAACCAGCACTAAACTAACCGGCAAAAAACTACAGCTAACCCTTTGAAATCTCTAGGGTAAAAAATATCTATCTCTTTTCCGAACAATATATTTCTTTTACCCATGAAAGAAACTATACAGATTTGTCTGACGAAGTCGTGATGATTGATGTTGAGAGGAATGAAGTCTCCTTCATCATGATGCAGCTATTTGAAATGCAATCTGCTGGCAGTATACTAGATCTGACCATCCTCTTAATCATGTGCTTTACTGTGGATGGCAAGGGATCCACCTCGTCATATCTTAAAATGCTTGGGGGCTCCTTTGCCTATCCTTGACAAAGTTATAATAGCATCCACACTGAATAAACATCCTGCCCTTTCCAAGCATCCACTTCTGTGATTTTAAATATTTTTTCTTCATCAATAAACCAATTTGGCCTCTATCCCACAGATTAAAAAAACAGTCAAAGATCCTCTTTTCATCAATCTCTGAGAATACTCTGATTTGTAACTCCAGTCCTTATAGGATATTGACGAATTTTCCATGGATTTCCTCATAACTCTCATTTCTAGACTCTGCTCATTCTTTCCAACTCTATCGTGGGAATCCTCTGTAAACGTCAGGGTTGCTCCTCTGTCTCAACCTCTGATGGAATCCATGATGGTGTTGGCTTTGAAAGCTACAATATGTATGACACAACATCCAGGTGGTTTGCACTCCTGAATCTCAAGCTGTTGGTTGTTTATTCTTCAATGTTTCGTAATGCTCTAGGTGTAGGAAAATAAATTTCAAGCACTTTGTGAATGAAACTGTTGATTGTGTCTGTATTCGTATGTTGGCATTGCATGTCGGGCACCCTGTACATAGTTCATCGAGGACCTCTGATAGTGTAGGCTTTGTAACAAACTCTGGTTCATCTTTAGTAATCGGCAGATTGGTGGAAGTCTCCTTCAAATTTGGGTCTTAAACTTCCTCTTCATTAATAAGAGAAAGGATCATGGCTGCTTCCTTACCACGCCTTTTCTCCAAGCAAACTAAGGCTTTGTTCTTACAGTAATTTGCATCTCTACATTGCATTCTTCTGAGTGGCACATCGAGAACTCTATTAGTAGAAGCACAAACTAGATCAGTCGTAGGCATGGCAATCATCTACTATAAGTGGCTAGTTCTGTCCATCAAATACTATACCCTTTATGCCTTCCTCTTCTTTAGTGATCAGTCTTCTTTCATTTTAATTATGAGAAACTACTGTAGCCCCTCCAATGCTCGTCAGCTAATAATGTTCATCACGGGAGGAGGGGGGTGGGGGGCTTCATAGTCAACATTGATCTAGCCGTAGTTCAAGTCAAATATCACAACACCAACCTGTGCTGCCTTTTCTTCATCCAGTGTGAGATTTAAGCCATCTTTAAATGAGTAAATCAGCCTCTAACCCTAAACTTTCCTACAGAAGACAAAAAAACATAAGTGCACTAAAATTCAAAACAAACAAGGACATTAACAAATTATTCTTAAGTAGATTTCAAGATTATAACATGCAAGCTTTGTATTAAATTTAATTTTAGAGATATTTAAAATTAAAGCAAAAATCTTAGACATGCAAATTCAAAATTCCCATTTTATTAAGATTAATTATATTACAAAATTTTTGGACCGAGTCACAGACATTGGCTGAATAGCCATTCCTCAGAACAAATATCATTTTCAAAACTTCACTTTATGGAACGTCAAGCTACATAATATGCCTCTTAATACCAACCATTGACTAACAACATAGACCTCTCACCTCGGAAGTCCACTAGCTAGTGAAATCCTTCTAAATAGACTTTTTTTATGAAAAATGGTCCCTTCCAAGTTGGTTCAAACTTTTCACCTATCTTGCAGTGCACAATGATAAATCGCTTGAGAAAAGGTACGTGAGCACCAACTTTGAATACCCTCGGGTGGACCAATTTGTCGTGAGGATGCTCCATCCTTACTTGATAAAGCTCTAGATTTTGCTGCACTTCTAGTTATTTTCCTCCGAGACTCTCTAGTTCTGAAAGTTTGAGTTTAGCACTGTCTTCTACTGTAATCTTATTTGTGACGGCGACCCTAAGAGATGGTCGTTAAATCTTCAATAGAAGAACGACCTCAGACATGTACACGAGTGCATATGGTGTACACTGATTAGGAGTTCTAAATATTGTTCGGTAGGCCCACAAAGCTTCTAATAATATCTTGTGCCATCCTTTCTTGTTCTCACCCATTTTTTTCTTCAAGTTTTGCACAAGTGTCTTATTGAAAGCCTCAGCTAGGCCATCTGCTCTAGGGTACTAAATCATAGAATACATCCAATCTATCCCATGTTATGTGATGACATTATTGATCTTGGTGTTCTTGAAGGCTGACTTGTCATCCAAAATTACTCTATGTCAAACACCAAAATGGTAGACAATCCAAAATTACTCTATGTAAAACACCAAAATGATGCACTGTAACCTCTTGTAACGACATTGCCTCTGCACACTTGAAGAAGTAATCTGTGGTTGTGAAAATAAATTTGTGACCTTTTAGAGATGGAGGGTTTATCTAACTCACTATACCCGTACCCCAACACTAAAATGGACATGAGGCGACGATCGAGTGAAGTGCATTTGGAGGTTGGTGCATGACCACTCCATGCACTTAACAGAGATGACACTTTCTGGATGTATCTATGTAATTTATCAACATTGGTGGCTAATAATATTTGAGCCTCTTAATTTTTGTCTTCATTTTTGGATCTTTATATATGCATGGTGAGCTCCACACAATCCAGAATGCACTTCCTTGACAATATCTTGTGCCTCAGCTCTGCTCAGACATATCAACCACATCTAATCGAATAATCTTTGATAAAGGACACTACCTACCAAAGCATACAAAATAGGTCTTCTCTTGATGTTATACGTTGTTGACTTATCATCTGGTAACTTTAATGTTTGCAAATATTCTATTAATGTTTTGTGCTAATCTTCAGTATTGTCTGTTAATGTAGCTATTATTTCTTCTTATTTGTCGAGCTTGTGCAAACTGTTGAGGTCAATATGTGGCAGGACTTGACGTCCATGTATTGTAATATCAATGGAATTCTTTGGTGAATATTCCATTTCCTTAGCATGTTTGGCTAAGGCATTGGCATGGACGTTATCTCCTTGAGGAATCCTATACAATGTGACATTAAAACTTTGCTCTAACATTTCTATTGCATATTGGTGATCTTCTGCAAACCTTGGCTTTAGAATCGTATATTAGCTGGCAACTTGCTTAATGATGAGTTGCAAGTCACCATAGATGGTTTCACCACAAATTTTATGGGGTCTTCCTTTGGAAGCTGACGGCCTCAAAAATCAGAATCTCATCGCCCGCTTCTGAGGGACATTTAATTTACATATGTATACATAGTTTTTAGATAAATATGAAATCAAACTAATCTCATATCTTTCATAGTTTAAATGAAAGTGCACTACACGTCAAGTGATATATCTATTTCGAATGATAAACACAGAACTTGAGGGTGAGGCTTGATCAAAGAAACTAAGAAATATTGACATATGTTTGGTCTGCAAAACCATTTTATTATAAGCTGATAAGTCCCTCTATTTAAAATAAAAAATTTAATAGGGTTTATATTAAGCTTGGTTTTTTAAAGTTTCCTAGGAAGGAAAACCACTATATTTAATTACATCTTAAATAACTGAAGTTAACTAAGAAAAATATTGATAATAATGAGCGGATGTTGTCTTCAAAGTGGTCAAAGGAATAGGACTTTTCAAAGAGATTAGATAAAGAGGTATGAAAGGGGAATGACTCAAATTTGTATCTTTTATTTTGGAATCCAAAGGAAGAAAAATAAGGGAATGTCACAGATCCTAAGGATAACCTGGGTGATTTCCCAAGCTATCCTATGGTTTGGTTTCAATTTAGAGGAGAAATATTTAAATGTTTATCTTGCCATTTTCATTAATTAGGGCTTAAATTTGTATGAAATAATTATAAAAATAGCCTGAAAGATGTGAGGATTTAAGTCGTAACGAATGACAAGCTCAGAATCATAAACCAAATTTGGGCTTATATTTGTATAGCAGAGCTACATAAAGGCCTAATGAACAATTAAGGATTTATGTCGCACTAGGCGGATAACCTCAACGTCCTATGACTTGTTATTTTATTCTAAGGAATGGTTTAACTGACTTAAATGTGTTTTGTTGTTAAAGATTATTGTATTGCCCACAATTCTAGCTCCAAGCTCCTTGTCATGATGAATTTAAGGTTTCTAAGGGGTCAAGTCATGATGCAAATCAAATGTTTCCTAAGGTCATGGTTATTTAAATGTTCTAAGGAATATTAAAGTTAATTAGAGGGACACAGGTTAGGATTCTATGGTTCCCTCATTCTGACACAACTATTTTCTTTTGGATTCACTTAGTCTAAATGAATTTACTAAAATCAACTCAATGAGTTTTATACTTTCATTTAAACCATGGGAAATCTTGTTAGCAGCCATAGGTTACCTCCTCTGTGGGATTCTCGATCATCTAATAGAGACGTCCTAATTTAGTTACAATTTTCATTTTGTTTTGTTTGTAATTAAATTTTGATTTATCTTATATTTTGATTGTTGTGGCAATGAGTTTTATGTTCTTTAATTTTTAATTTTGGTTTGATTTTAGTTTTTTGGCTACCCTAAAAGTTTCAGTTTTGACATGTAGGGTGGCTTTAAGCATGCAAGCAAGAATCAAGAATTACAAAAAAGTAAGTGCAATAACTTAAAAGTGTATCTAACAATTCTCCCCGCTCCTTTACCGGAAAGGTTAGCTTTGGTAATATGTATATAACTTTTGCAAGGAATTCAAATGGTAGGAGTAGATAAAGGTATAGCTACCAAACCTAAAGTTATAACATTGTTGAGCCTCAAAAGATCTTAGTGGATGATTTTAGAACAAGATGTAGCAAGTTCAATTTGCCCTTCAAAATAATTCAAGAGGTTTCAAAGTGCTCTGAGCATGACCCTGAACAACTTTGTAGATCTCTTGAAATATTTTGAGTTCACTCTAAACTTATCATATCGTTCTATTAATCATCCAAAGTTAAGCTAAGGTTATCCCATTGCTCAAGGAAACTTGATTTTCTATTTATCTCAAGGCTAGGACACTCCATTAATGAATTGATATTTCATTTAAGAGTTATGTGGGTGGGTGCCCTTAAGGAAAATTTAGGTAAGTAAAGGTTTTAGTTTTCAAACTTAAAATTGGGCTTGTAGTGTAAAAGAAAGCTTTTAATCATCAATCATGTTATCTTCTAACTCCAATCAAATGAGGTTAAATGTCAAGCCTAGGTCACTACCAAGGCTTGAACATTCACAATAGGTGAAATGGAAATTAACAAAATTTCGACTTAAATGTCATGCATTATTATTAAAAGGTCACATTGCCATCAATCATGGGCTTAAAATTAATGGAATATCATCTTTGTAACTCAAGCCCATCACTTGAGAATCATTTAATTTTGATTAACTTTGAAGTCATGATAATCAAGGAAATTACAATTTTGTTCTTATTATGGAAAAGGTGGCAAATGAGTTTCTACATTTTAATCCCATTGTATTTCAATCATCCAATAATGTTCATTAAGATGAAAATTCCCTCTCTTCCTTTCTAATTAATCCTAATTTTTTATTAAAGCACCAAAATCAAAAGTTACCCCTTTACCTTTGGGGCTCTTCACTTCATAACTCATTAATCAGAATTCAATCAACTTTGAAAATTTAGAGTGCCCTATCCATGAGTTAATTAAAACATCAGAGGAGAAAATGTGGGTTTTTCAATATTTTAATGTAATTTAAATAATTATTTAAATTTAAAAGGTAGTATTTTTAAAGATGATATTACGTAACTATCCAAAATAAATTTTTTATTCATGAGAAAATTATTAGAGGTCCAGTTAGGTCAGAGAAACACTTAAGAAAAATTTTATAACTTTTTGAATTAAATTCCTATCATTATTATTTAATTGAGAATCAATTTTGATGATTCAATTAAATGTAAAATAATGTTTTAATTACCAAACTATTGTTATATTTTTATTAATTCTCTCTGAAAAAAATTCTTTATTTTTATGTTGTTTAAAATTTATTTATTATAATTATTTTAATGGGAAAATAAGAAAAAATAATTTTTAAACTTTTAAAAATTTATTTTTAACTTAGAAAAATTAGGAAAATTATCTTAATGAGTTCTAAGTGATTAGAAAGCAATTACGCACATTGTAAAATATGTTGGGGTTTTTAGGATTTTTAATTACTTCTAAATATTTTAAATTCAAAATAAAGCTAAAAAATCAAGTATTTTATAAAAAATAACTTTATTTTTCTTAAGTGCTTCTGATCACAAGAAACTCATAAAACCACTTTTCATAACTCTCCCAAGTGTCTTCATTTTAATATAATTATTTTTGTATAAAAATACCAGATTTCTTGGAAAATTAACTTTATTGCTCAAACTTGATCAAATAATTTTTAAATTTTTACAATGGGTAAACATGATTTTTATACACAATGTGGAATTGATCTTGTTAATTTCATATTAGCATTTAATTTGCATAAATTAAAGCAACATATGTACATTTAATTAACTATAGAAATGTGAAAAATAATTCAAATCATCATGACATTTTTCCTAGACTTCTCTTACCATATGAAACCTACTAAAATTATTCCCTTAATTTCCAATTGGTATTTTAATTTATATAATTAAAATAAGTCAAAATGGCCATCTATGCTTGAAAATTAGGGTTAGAGACAAGATGTCCTTTAAACTTGAAGAAATCAGAGGAACATCCCCACTATCACATGGAATGACCCCTAAAATTTTCAAGCAATGGTGAGCAATGCTTGATTATAAAAAATTAAAATACTCCAAAGAGTGTTTAATTCATTAAAAATCAGAGAGTTTACAATTAAATTTTATTTTTAGTCCACTTTATTCTCCTCTGTTTACTGAGCAAGATGGTATCTTTTTTTTTATTTTTCTAGACAAAGATATGATTTTTCAAAGTTATGGTAATTTTTTAAATTAAAAAAGGGCTATTTTTCTAATTATCCACTAGGTCGCCACCTCAACCTTGGAATCTCTGGAGCTCTACATGGTGCTCCACTATTTGACACTGCTAGACACCTCAGCTGCCATGCGGCCCACCTTTTCTCACCAAGAGTTAGTTTGGCTTAATCTCCTTTATCCATCAAATCAACGTGCGATCGGATGACACCCGTTATCGTCCTTAAGTGACCTAACCTGAGAACCATTCACACTGAAACATTCAGATCTTCATCTAGACTCAACCAAATTGCACGGGGTTTCTTTCTAAACATTCATCTACTCAAGGCAAACATATATATGCAGTTGATCAAGCATGAAATTAAGCCACTACACATGGAGAATCAAAACAAGCTCAACTTAGGGTTGAGGTTCAATACCTTTAGTTGAGAGGGGAGACCTCAATCATATGGTTGTGATAGCTTCAATTTGATTCAACAAACCTCTAGATGAAGTCCTAGGCCCTGTTGAATTGTCTAATTATGGTTTTGATCAAGCTCGATTTCAGGTGTTGATCTATAGCTATGCTATAGGCTGTTTGAGAGAGGGCTTTTGTGGGGAATCAACTCATCTTGCTTTGGTGATGCTGTGGGCATAAATAATTTGAGTTTCATCCTTTGTGGAGGTGTCAAGAAAATTGTCTTGGTTCAAACTAAATATTTGAGCTCAAAATTTAGCTCTCACAGTGGAAACCAGAGGGGGGAAATGGTGGGCTTGAGTTGAGAAGGTCTTGGAGAGTCTTTGGGAGAAATTTGATAGAATCTCCCCAAAAAAATTGTTGCACTCTCTAGTTTGGCTGTAGAGGATGTGAGCTTAAATAGAGGGCTTTGGGGTGGAGCTCAGAGCCAATTAATGGGTGTAATAAGATGCTTATGTGGAGGGCAGAAGAGATGCAAAGAGCAATTGGGGTTAAACAACTTGGATAGATTCAATTAGGTTTAGATTTTGTGAGGTGGCCCTTGATTTTAGGATTTTTTGGTGACTAGGGTGGCTGGACAGAGTAGAGGAGGTGGTCAAGTGAGCAAGTGGGAGGGTTAATTAAGATTAACCTTTAATGTTTTGGCATGATGGTGGAGATATTTGTGTTTGGACCCCAAAATGGGATGAAATCCCTTAATTTAGGGAACCATTAGTCCATAGTTTCCCTTAGATGGTTTAAGGGGGTTTGTCTTGGTCTAAAAGGTGCAACTAGTGGCTGTGGTGGTCTTTGGTTGGCCATTTTTGCTTGGTTAAGTTAAAATTGGTGAAGTGGTCCATGTGGATCAAGTTGACTTGAAGTTAGATTTGAATTGGGCTAGACATGCTATTGAGGTTAATTGATGGATCAATTTGATGTAGATGGTTTTCAAATAGAGTTTAAAGAAGAATTGGAGTGGTTTTGAGTTAAGTTGGAAGTTCAATTTGAAGGAATTTGGTCTTTTAGTCAATTTAGGGGTGTTGGGTTGGACTAGGGTTTAGGCTAGGCTAGGGTTGGACTATGTCCAAATTAGAGGCTCAAAATAGTCTATGGGGAATGTCATAAAGACTTTTCAACATCAATTGGGTGCCAATTTTAGAGTTAGGACATTCAGTCTTGTGGAATTTGGGCATGTGGCTAAATTGGGGAAAATTTAGGAATTTTGAATTTTTGTTGAAACTAAGTGAAATTGAGGCTTGTGAAAGGGAAATTGAGGGCTTAATTTGATTATTAGGAATGTTAGGAAGAGTTTGAGACCCAAATTGAGGCAATTAAGTAGGCTATAGAGTTCAATTGGGTGAAATTGAGTCAAATGGTCAAAATTGGGAGTTTTGGTTTGGCTAAAAACTGAGCTCAAAGCATGGGCCAATTAAGCTTGAATTTGGTTTTAAATGATCATAGGCATGATGAACTTGAGTTTAGGATTGAAACTGGGGAGATTAAATTGGGGGGTACTTGGGGTGAATTTGGAGAAATTTGGCCTTTAGGGGTAATTTAGGGATTTTGGTCAAAATGGTCAAATTAGGTTTAATTGAAGGGTCCAAATTGGCTTTGGAGACTTTTGAAATAATTTTGAGGGAATTAGAAAATTTTTGGCCACCAATGGGTATTTTTTGTAATTTTGGCAAATTTGAGGGTATACTGAAATTTTGGCAACTTTGGTTTGTTTTGGGCAATTTGCCTGGTATAAAATCGTTTGAAATGATTTGTGGAAAAATATGGGTATTTTGAGTAATTTGGGAATTTTGGTCAAATTTTGGATTTGGGGCTGTATTGGTAAATTGGGTAGATTTGGGGGCAAAAGGCCAATTTTGGTATTTTGGTGAAAATGAGGTGTCAACCACCCTATTTGAGCCTTGAGCTAGGCCTTAGCCTATGGCTAGTGGATCTAGGGAACCATCTACATGAGTCTCCTAAAAGATCAAGGGATCAAAGTCAACAAGTTTTGGTTTAGGTTTGTGAGTAGAATGTGTTGTGCAAGTAAGTGAAAGTGAGTTAAATTACTTCAAAACAACACCCAGGGTCAATCCTAAGGCCAAGCAGTCCTATGTCGGTGCCCCTTGAGCTCCCAAATATTGACCACACCTACTAAGTGCTAGAGGTTAGGACCAATATGTGCAACTTCAAGTTGAGCAGAGAAGAGTATAGAATTTCTAATGGTGAGGGTTCTTTTTCTAGTCCTCTAGGAATAATCAATGAGAAAGTCCTATGGCTAGACTCTAGGCTAATAAGGAGGAAACTAGATCTTAATCAAAAGTGAGGTCAGCAGATGGTAATGTCTGTTATGTCCATTTATATTGCTAATTCTAATATGGTAATCAAAACTTCATACTTTACTTCATTATTGGTACATGCTCTATAAGATAGTGAGAAAATCTTAACATTCTTGATATGGTGTGATGAAAATCAGACCAATCCCTACTTTTCCTAGTATAACTATCTGTAATCCTTTATCCTTACTGGATGACAAAGCTCCATCGAAGTACATCTACCAACATCTGACGTTGGATGGCTCTACTTGTAGTATCTACTCGTTTAGTAGATCATCGTTAAGGGTGACCCAGCTAAAGTGGGTGCGCTGTAAGAAAATATGCTAAAATCTATCCTTTGATAGCGCGAAGGGGTATGAAAGTTATGTCAAATTGCAGTAAAATCACCGACCATCCTGCTAAACATCTAAAAGGTGTTATTTGGGTCATCAAATATTGCAACAGTTTAACTCTTGAATTAAGGGTGACCTTATGAGAATGCTTGTAATGTTTAAGCTTCTAGGGGGTGAAAATTAAAACTAAACAATGCTTCTCAATATGAGGATAATTTCACTCAATCAGTATTAGACATCGACTCAAGTAGTTGAGTGTGTTTTCCTTATCCTCGCATTAACATGAGCTAACAGGGGTCTGAAAGAGTCGTTTAAGGCTTCATTATAAATTATCAGTGGTTTTACCAAGATAGGGGCAGCCAAAATAGGAGGTTTCATCAACTATTACTTTACATCCTCAAAGGCCCACTGACATTTCTCTTCTCAAACAAAATTGACACCCTTTTGAATTAATTTCAATAAGGGCTGACACCTACCT
This sequence comes from Phalaenopsis aphrodite, assembly GCA_003013225.1. NCBI lineage: Eukaryota > Viridiplantae > Streptophyta > Magnoliopsida > Asparagales > Orchidaceae > Phalaenopsis > Phalaenopsis aphrodite. The sequence continues at coordinate 150,846 of NEWO01000896.1, forward strand.
GATAGATTGGATATAAAACGTCTCTGGTATGCTAGTTTACCTTTAAAGGGTCATAGTTGTTTTGAGATTTTAGTGGGTGGCATTTCCATAGCTTTAATCTTATCTGGGTCGATCTTGATTCCCTGATGATAAATAACGAATTTTAAAAATTTCTTGGAGGTAATGTCAAAGGCACACTTTAAGAGATTCATCTTAAGATCATATTGTCGTAATCATTCAAATACAATACTCAAATCATACAAGTGGTTTTTTCGCTGCTTCCTTTTGAAGACCAAATCATCCACATGGCACTCCATCTGGTTGTGGACGAGGTCATCATAGATCTTTGTCATAGCACGTTGATATGTTGGTCTAGCTTTCTTCAATCCAAATGACATCACTATGTAACATAAAATTCCAATCAACGTTCTAAAGGTTGTAAGTGCTGCATCTGTTGGAGCCATCATAATCTAATTATATTATAATTATCCATCCATGAAGGCAAAAATCTCGATATGATGTCTTTCATTAACACTGGTATCGGTAGTGGAAACTCATCCATTTGACATGCTTTATTTAAGTCTCTGAAGTCTACACATACCAAAATCTATCTACTCTTCTTCTCAACCAGCACAATGTTGGCTAACCATGTGGGATATTGCTCTTCTCGCACAAAGTTAGTGTCTATTAATTTCGTCACATAGGTGATGAATTGTTTTTCTATTTTAAGGTGCATTCTTTTGGGAGCTTGTTTAACTGAAGTTATATTCTTGTCCACTCCAAACCTTTGAACTGCAACTTCTGAGGACAATTCTGGTAATCCATCATAGCTATAGGTTATGCTATCCTTGTATTATGATAGTACTTGATCAAATTTGTAGACTCTTCGTTTCTTAGTATAGAAATTAAAAAGGTAGGTTGAGGCTGACCCTCAGTTTCAAGGTTAACTTCCTTTAGCTAATCGATTGTTGACTTAATTTTCTCCTCGAACACAGGTAGGCATCTTCTATTGGAAAGTATTCAAAATCATCCTCCACGTTGAGGTAATCCACTTATAAATCACTAGTAACAACCATGCAAAATTCTAAATCATTGATTGGTCCTATTGTACAAAACCTGAGTCCCTTATTCAAATTAAGAGTTTAACTTTTAAAATTCCACAATTTCTCAAAGAGTTACAGTTTATCCTTTGGTATTACCTTCAAAAAATATCCCTGTTGAACTAATTTTGTACACAAGCAGAAAAGTAATCAAAGGGTAATTCCATTAACTCATTAGAATCCTCTTCCAAATTTACATGAATTTTAGAACTAATAGGAGGAGAAGCACGATTGAACTTGATCGGTTTCAAACAAACATCTTCACCTTTCTCTACCTTTAAAATCTCAATCTTTTGAGGGTGAATCAGAGTAATGGTCATTGCATGCATGTAGTGGTTGATCCAATCATACATTAACTCTTATTCACTTTTCTCCACATCCTCCAATGAGATCTCAAACTGCGATTTCTTCTATTTTATCATCATCATCTCTTCATCGGACATACCTTCATCAAAACTATCTTTCATGTCGATGTTGATTATTAGCCTTATATGTTCAACAATCATGTTGGTTATTCCTCGTCACATCCCCGGCCTCAAATGAGTGGGCTAAGAGAACCTCCATCAACTCATTGGAAGGAGTAGTAATAGATCATTGAAGAAAAGTTGCATAATCTTGCTCTTGCGATCCGTCTGAATCTTCTACCTTATTTGACACAACTTCTCAGAAAAAGATAGTCTTCCTTGAAGGAGCGTAGTGGGAGGAGTCTTTGCTGATACCTACTTCTTGAACTGAAAATATTTGTAGATCTCACTTAATGCAATGTTCTTGTTTTTCTATATAATAATTGATGCAATGTTGTGGAGATGACAGAACCATATTATGCTCATGAATCTACGATCAACTAAGCAAAGCATTGAAAAAGTTCTGTGCATCGATGATATGCAATTTAGAAGTTGTTACTAGCTCTCCAACCTTATTTAGTAGTGAAATTGATCCAAGGGCTCTCTTTCCTTTTTGGTTAAATCCTCTTAGCATCATCTTATTAGTGGAAATTTTCTAAGCATCAATATCCAAGTATGCTAACGTCCATAGACACATTAAGTTAAGTGATGCTCTAGGATCTACCAAGACTCTAGAGGGCACAAATCTTCTAGTAATGATGGAAATGTAGAGTGGTTTGTTATGATCAACATACCAATTAGTAAGTCCTAACCTGTGAAGGTCACTTCAGGATTTCCTTTAATGCACAAAATTCATCCGAGGAAGTGCTGGCCAATTGATCTAAGCAGATTTTTTTGATCAAGTTGCATCGTGACCATAGATTCTCTCATATCCTTTAACAAGATCAGAGCATCGTAGAAGCTTAGTTTGGTCGGCAACATCCTATGATGAGCTATTAGATTATAATCCATTTTATAAAGACCTCAAATTTTTACTTTATTATGTGTATCTTCCACTGGTGAAGGCAGATGCAATTCTTCTCGAGTGACTATTTATTTTCTTTTTTCTACTGGAGTCGTACTTGGGGGTAATACCTTCCCACTCCTTAAACTAATCTCTTTGATCTTTTCTTCTCTTAATGTTGTATTTTATTCTTCTGATGTTGTTTCTGAATCTAAAAAATTCAAGTTGATTTCTATCAGTGTTCCTTGAAAATCGAGGACTTGCTCCTCACTCACAAAACTATCGTAAATGGTATCATTGACATCTTCTTCATTTTTGTTAATGTATTCATTGAACTTAAGTATAATTTGAGGATCATTTTCATAATCGAGATAGAGGTTATACTGGTCATGGTGAGTTATGTTATCACTCGAGAAAATCAAAATGTAGTTGAATACATAATCATCCCTGGAGGGGAAAAAAGATAGCCATACACGGTCAGTAGTTCAAAGAATTTCTCCCTCGAATATGTGACAAGCAATCTAACAAAGCAGCCCCTATCCTAATCCTCATGCTATCTGTCTTCATATTATGCACATTCTCATTATTCTTTCCCTTCTCTTGTTTGGTGACTTCTTCAGCATAATCTCCATCTTTGGCTTGACAGGCTGTAGACTCGGAGCTATGACTTGTACTGACGCGGTATGAATCTCGTCCAGTATCTTTTTGGATGATCTGCCCCAGACTATGCTCCAACCACTTTCTTCTACTTACGGATCTATCAAAGTGATTGGCTCAGCCGAAATTAAATTAAAGAACCTATTTCAGGTTCTTTTAAATATTCTTTCATGATCCCTTCTTTGCGTTTCCTCTCAAGCCAATCCTTAAAATTGAAACATCCCTTTATGGTGGTCCAAGGAGTCTGTAGTACGAAAAATTGTTTGGATGATCCTTCTTATCAACCTGTTCAGGTTTTCTATGTTCTAGCAATCTGAACTTATGCTTCTTCATTAAATTTCTGAACATCTTTTCCTCAGTCTCTTCTTTAAAAGAAGACACCCTGTTCATTCACTCTGCCTTGTCTACCATTTATCCAGTTTAATCCTTTATGGTATGAATTCTATCCAAACTGGCCAAACTATAGAGTATGCTACTATTAACGAGACTGATAATACTATTATGACTGCTAGGAATTTTGTCGAGACTGCTCAGCCTGAATTCTCCACAGCTGCTGACTGTGGCCACCATCCTAGGCTTCTTTTCAAATATCTTAATTGCTTTGAACTTCAGAGCCTTTCCTTGGGACTCCATATGCTTGACTTCCTCTTGCAGAGTACTAGCCTTATTGAGTAGTTTCTCCAATGACTTATTAGTAAGTCTCTTAAGCATGAAAGCTACTGGACCATGAATGTTTTGAGCAAAATCTCAATCTCATGTTGTTTCTATAGCTGAGGTTCACATTTCACCTCAAGATATAATCAACCAAGGTCTCGTTAGATTTCTATCTCTCCACTACGAGATCTCCTATGGTAACATTATTCTGCTCTCTGGAAATTCTCTTCATAAACAAGTGCTCTAATTAGGAAAATTTCTTTATCGATCTATTGGGCAACCTAACATACCAATCAAATACGATCCCAAACAAATTGGTGACGAACTGACTGAACAACAATACTTCATTGCCTCCGAAAATACAACAACTGGCTCTAAAGTTGGCTATATACTGGTGAGCTTTTCAGGTCCAACCAAATGTCATGAAGTTCGGTGGCACAAAACCCTTGAGGTAGGGTATAACATCAAATTCCTAAGGGTAAGGTCTAACTTTTAAAATCGATGCTCCTCCTTTGGAATTGGCTAAGGCTTCCCTCACTTGTTGCTCAATCGTCTGCTTTATATATGTCAATGGTATCAACCTTTGGAAGGGTTCTTTCTTTTAGAGTTGTTCTCTACTAGCGGAAGCGAACTCCCTCTTATCATCTGTAATATGCACAACTTTTGGCAGATTGACCTTCTATGAAGCTAACTGCTGAGACTAAGATTGTTCATGCATTGTAACCATGGCAGTCATGGTGGCGGCTATGTCCTCCATCTTTTTCTCCATGTGGCTGATCAATTCTTCTCTTAGTTGAGTGGGCCTTCACAGGTCATCCACGACATTCTCCTCACCAGAAAGTGGAGCATCGTGCGTAGATGTAGCAGCTTTAGTTTTAATGACATTAATCTTCATGAACTCATCATCGAGATAATCTGTGAAAAAAAAATCTTCATCATCATCAACACCCACTCCTCGCTGTCTAGCTAACTCTGAAATCTCAGCTCTGAGCTTATCTACTAACTCTTCGATCATTTTCTCTTAAATCATCTTAAGATCTGGAGGTTTTTTTTGCACATCATCCCGCTGCACAATAGACTTAGTAGTAATGGTGGCAACAAAATTTGACACATCAGACCCATGTTTCATTCCAATAATTTTCCACACGTGTTCATCAGAAAGTACTTCTCTGAAGACCTTAGGTACTCACACCTTCTTCCTAGATGTTGATATCTTGAGACGGAGTGTGCAACATATGCATGCTCTCTATAGTGCGGGCTAAGTACACTAGTAATGGGTCTCTACTCTTTATCCTTCTTCAAGAATTTACCATGAATGTCGGTGTGTGGTATCCTTGAACCCATATGTGAGTTGACTAGCAATGTCATAAGGACTTTTGAGTAATGAAGGCGGTATTTGTGATGGTGCAAATTCTACCAACACGACCATCAATCTGGAATCTAATTGGAATGCGGGTTGAAGATACTTCAACATATCTCTAAAGCTAGTGGACAGATCTGACATCCTTAATGATTTCTTTCTTCATTTAGGGTGAAACTGTGCATCCCACTTGCTTGAGTAACTCAGCAACAGTACACTCTTCTTGGTAGCTAGTCTTTAAAACACTGCACTCACTTTGGTGATATGAGTGGTTTTCTCCCTCTCCTTACCATGATCTTACGAAGACTGTAGAGTAGGAGCAATCCAATAGATGCTCCCATTCCTAGTAGTATCCCTCAACAGATGAAACCTACATCCTCTTAAGAGATGAGAAACCTCAAAATATCCAAGTTCCTCTTGGTGATGAATCTCACCAACAGGGGATATCTCTAAAGCATTTACTCTGACCGCCCTTTAAATCTTCTGATTTTGGTTTCTTCTTTGTAACTTGGTTAGTTGCTTAGCCTCTGAACTGTATTTGATTTCAGATACTAGCGACATAGTAGTTAATCCACCAAAAAAATCACCTTCAACCATAACTTATTTTCCTTTAGCATATGCTATAGTAGGCATGATAACTGTAAATTTGGCAGCAGTAGGTGTAATGACACTCAAGTGGATGAATACAGGACAACTGACTTAATGATTGTCAAGGTGGTAGTGATGTTCTCCTTCTTACAATAAGGGAAGTCTTAGGGAGAGTTCAAATTGAACTCGACAAACATGATGACGAATGGGGCCGTGCCAAGTACGACATCAAATTTGTCAAATCCAGCTCCAAAATTGATTATCAGTGTATTGTTGTGGGTCTCGAGGCTAGTAGGTAGGTTGCAGGAGAAAGTGAAAGTAGGGAATGCCATTGTAGAAACTTCAAAGAAAAAGTTATGAGGGTTATTATTGGCCTACACCTTGTAATTTTATTGTGAACACTAAAAATTAACAAAGGATGCTCTGTGAACTAGACACATTTTTTATTATTTCACTTTCAAATTTATTATTTATTTGTGATTTTAGTGTTAAAGAGCTTTTATTAAAATTTAATGAGGGTGAAGAGACAGAGCAACTTGGTTAAATTTGCAAGATAGTAAACCAAACTCGAATGATACGCAGAGAAGCAGAAGTTTAGGAACCAGTTTGGGACCAACTTCACAATGTGCATCGCCCAGGTAGAACTAATTCACCAACACACCTATTGGGGGTCCGAACCCCACACAAAAGTATAAGTCATAAATGAATCCTTAACATCTCTATTTAAAGGTAATTAAATAGATGGTTCTAGAAAAAAATGAGTTGATCATACTTACCCAAGAAAGGAATGAGCAAAGCAAGCCAATGGAAGAAGGGCAATCTGGTTCATGAGAGACATAGACACATTACCGATGTATGAAGACAAGACTTCCTGATCACAATGGAGAGAGAGACGGATCCCCAACAGAGTCGCCAAAAGTTGTCAGCTTTATTTTCTTTAATTTATTTTTTTAGGGTATTTTTAATTTAATATATATCTATATATATATATATATATAATTTTTTAAAATAATATTTTAATTTTAAAAAAATGAGACCAAATCGATCTTTAGATGCACAATAGTTTACATAAACAAGTCTAACATTGCAAGTGACACATCTATCACGAGAAATAGACACAATAGTTGCTAATGAGGCTTGATTAAATAAACTAAAGAATCTATGACATTTTTTTAGCATGCAAAATCGTTTTCTCTTTTTATAATCTGAAAAGTTCCTTTATTTATTGTGGAAGATTAAATAGGCTTTATATTAAGGAGGATTTTTAAAGTTTCTTATAAGGGAAACCCTTATAGTTAATTACATCGTAAATAACCAAAGTCAGTTAAGAAAACTCTCGGTTTATAACAGAATGTATTATCTTCAAAAATTTCAAAGAGTATGGCTTTTCAGAGATCAAACAAACGAGTGTCAAATGGGAAAGGCTCATATTCAAAACATTGTTCTGGAATCCAAATGGAGAAAATAAGGGGTTGTCACATATCCTAAGGAGAACCTGAATGACTCACTAAGCTATCCTCTGGTCTATTTTCAATTTTAAGAAGGAAATTATTGAATGTTTGCAGAAATTTTAAATAAATTACAGAAATTTAAAAAGGTATATCTAGTACTGAAAAGTTAGGAAATAAGTCATGGAAAATCACAAGTAAAACAAAAACCTACAATCACATATAGAAGATTGGGACTAGGTGTAAGACATGGGTGAAGGTGGGAGCTCAGAGCTGAACTATGTGCTTCATAACTTAGAGTAAAAGTTGCCACCTGCTAAATTATGGAGGGAAGTCCTAACCTTGATCCAAGTGATTAGTCATGGACCTTTATTAGTATTCATTTTTATCATGTAAAAGCAATTTTATGGCATAATGTTTTTTTGGCTTAAAGTATTCTTATAAAGAAGTGCAGCCCACGAGTTAATTAATTAGATTAACCTAGGACTGCAAACAACCTAATAATATAGAGAGTAACCAACTTCTCAAGGGAGTATCATCGGTCCTTATCCTCTCCTTTTTATTAAAGGTCCTTGAGGTAGAAGACACTATTCTAAAAACCCACATTGCATCCCTCGTTCTTAGCACACATTTGCATTATAATCATTGCTCTAGCCACCTAAACCTCAGACTTACCAAGTTTAATGATTCATATGTGGCAAAAAAATATCCCCAGTTGCTCACAAGGATTTAAATACCTCAGGGAAGACTCAAATCCTTGATCATTGGGTTAATTAATTTACGATAAGTAGTATAGGGTATTTTTATGAATTTAGATGGATTATCAGGTCCTGGGGCATAACTTGGTGGTTCCCTAGAGTTTCATTGGATGATTTTTTAGAACAAAGTATAAAAAATTTAATTGTTGTTCAAAATGTCCAAAAAAAAGTGTTCGGGGTAAAATCCTAAACAACTTTTAAAACACTTTGAAACGTTTTGAGTTCATTTGAACTTATTACATTATTCCACTAAACATCCAAAGTTAAATTATGATTTAGTGTTTTATATTATCTCATTGCTTAGTGAATCTAAATATTTTAATTGTCTTTTATACTATCCCATTGTTTAGTGAATCTAAATATTTTAATTGTCACAAGAATGGGGCACTGATAACAAAAATAAATATCATTTTATGTATACATTTTATGTTTAATTTAGTTATATTACACTTTAAAGAAGGGTACTTTTGTGTTTTTGTTATAGAAATATAAATTTAAGGTATTTGGAGCAAAAAGTAGCAAGAAGAAGGAAATTTGGAGCCAAAGTGGAGATTTTCATGATACTGGCACCAGAGGTGCCAGATTGGCGCCTAGTTCCCATTTTCTAGAGAGCTAGGACCAGAAGCGCCAGAAACTGGTACCAAAGGCACCATTTTATGGAGAAACGGTGCCTGAAGCTTCAGAATTAGTGCCAAAAGAGCCAGAATCCAGAGAACAACATGGACTTCATTGGGTTAGCCCCAGAGATGCCAGAACATGCGTTAGAAGCACTAAATAAGAATTAAGAGGGAGTAAGGCAATTCATGACTATTTTTTGGCGGTTATTGAAGGCTCGCAAAAATTTAAACGTCCCATGGAATGGTTCAATGCATCTAGACTCCTTGGAAAGCTCTTTAATATATGTTTCTTTGAAGAAGGGACTTGTCTCTTGGTGTTAAAAGATGAGACTTTTGGGGCAAAAATTGGATGGAATTTTGAATTCTTTTTGAAAGAAGGCTGGCCCTAGTTAAAATGGAGATGAGTTTAGAAAAGAAAGGGTGCATATGATAAAGAGGTTTTGGCGTGTCATGGAGAAGAGAGGATTTCTTCTAAGGTTGTAAGAGGAGAGGGAAGGTGAGTGATTTCTTCTTCATTGCACTTCTACGAGAGAATTGAGTGTGATTATGATGAGAGAAAGTCCTTAAATGGAACTTATAGGTCTTTGCTTGGGACGGAGTGTAAGATGAGTTGTGTTCTTTTCTTTCTTAGTTTTGTAAACTTGTTTTTTAAATTTTATATCCGTGTTTTGTCATATCTTTCTCATTAATTCTGAGTATTCTTCTTTATCTTTATCCTTACAATGAGATATGGTCTTGTGAAGGATTAGTTTTGTTTGGTAAGTTTTAAATGTCAATAAACAGTGATGATTTGAGCTCTGATCATCATTTATTTTTTAATCTAGTCAATTGAAAAGTTAAAATTTATTCAAAAAAAACGATCCAAAAGGGCTATGATTTCTACAATAAGGTAAGAGTCACATTCAATTTCATGGGTAAGAATGTAATCCATTGGGTTAAGTGTAAATAAATAAGGAAATATACTTTGATGGATGCAGAATTGGAGATTTTAGGTGACAAATTAAAATCCCCAATTTAGTCTGGTTGCTTAGAAACTAAAGCAAGATTGTTAGCCTTCAAGAGGGGGAGAAGTGTGAGATCTAGATTGGCAGCAAATATCCTCTCAACCTAACGAAAAATTTAGGGACCAAACTCTGGATTAGTCAAAGTTCTTTATGCACTCTCATTGGGTAAAGAATAGGATTGTTCCTATTTGACACAATATAATTTTGATATATGTATTTTAAATGAGTTTAATTTCTACACACTCCATAACTCATTGTAAAGGGGAAGGATGCTTTCTTAAATTTGAACTCTTCATTTTAAAACTTTTTTTAGTCTTTATAGGTTTACTTTTGAAGTTTAGCAATTAGTCTAGTTAACTTTATTCATTTAACTGCATTTTATTTAGTGCACATTAAAGTTCTTTTAGATTTTTTTGCTTAGTTAAGTTTTATAGATTAAATATTTTGTTTGACGTTAAAACCATAAGAATTTCTAACTGCCTATGGTATCGATACTCAGGTCTCCATTAGAGCCCTTTATTACATGAGCAATACGTATACTTGAATAATTATTATGAGTTTGACAACATAGAGATTTTAAAAGATAAAATTTCTTATACTGAATTTATTTTTGTTAGGAATGTACTACAAATTTCCAATTAGTGCTAACAAGCTGTGCATCAAGTTTTCGGCACAATTGCCGGGGAGTAACAATAAATTAAATTATTGTTAATAGCATTTTATTTGAAGTAAAAAACTATTTCTATTTGAATTAAATATTTTTGTATTTTATTGCATTTGCTTATTTTCATTTTTTTTATTATGTTTGTGCATGCATAGTTTAAGATATGTAGGTTTAATGCCTTACGATTTGGTGTTAGAAAGAAGAATTAGAACAATTCAAAAATAATAAAAAGGAAGAGATAATTTGAACAAAATGGTTCATAACTTAAATAATTCAAGAAATTAAAATGAACATCATCAAAGACCTTGAAGAGATTATCCTAATCCTACAATAGATGAATTTAATCTGAGTATATAAAACGCTGTTGTAGTTGCCAATTCATTTGAGCTTAAACCTACTATTATCCAAATGGTACAAAATAAACAGTTTGGGGTAACATCGAATGAAGATCCCAACTTACACCTCGCTACTTTTCTATAATTGTGTGTTACATTTAAATATGATGGAGTCTCAAATGATGTCATTAGAGTTAGACTTTTTTTTCTTTTTCATTAAGAGATAAAGCTAAGATGTGATTAAACTCATTAGCACTTAGATCTATCAGAAGTTCGGGAGAGTTATCTTAAAAATTTTCATCTAAATATTTCCCACCACTAAAAACTGATAAGCTTACAACTGATATTACATCTTTTTTACAGTTTGAATGGGAATCAATTTATGAAGCTTAGGAAAGATTTAAAGATCTCCTTAGGAAGCGTTGCTAGATTAGTTAATAATTTCAACTTTTTATAATGGATTGGTTGGATCTCTTAGGTCAATAATTGATGTTGTTGCTGGTGGATCATTAAGGTCCAAACCATATGATGATGCATATTCTTTAATTGAAGAGATGGTTACTAAGAAGTTTCAATGGCCCTCTAAGAGTGTAAATCAAAAAATAATAGCTAGTATTCTTGATTCCAATGCAATACCTATGTTAGCTGCTCAAATTGATGCATTATCAAAGAAGATAGATCAATATGGAATGAATTATTCTCAAACACCTCTTGTGCATGAGAAAAGGTAATTGAGACAAATGATAGAATCTAATTCTTCATATGAGACTTTAAATGCAATAAACAACCAATCTAATAATCTTTATTCAAATTTTTATAATCATGGTTGGAAAATCCACCTGAATTTGAGTTGGAGGAACAATAACTCTAATGTTGTAAATCCGTATTGGGGGAACAATGCTGAAAACCGAATGGGAAACTCCAACTATCAAGGGAATTCTAACTACAAACCTTATTAACCTCTAGGTTTCAATAATAATTTGTAGATTAAAGAGAAGAAATTGTTAATGGAAGAATTAATATTAATATTACAAAAGGGAAGTCAATTACAAAGTTATGAAGCTGCAATTAGAAATATGGAAAATTAATTGGGATGTATTGCTACTGCTCTTAGCAATAGACCTCTAGTAACGTTGCCTAATAATATTGAAGTTAATTCTAAAGATCAGAATAAAAAATAAATTAAGGATATTCAACTGAGAAGTGGAAAAGAATTGGAAACAAAAGGTCAAAAATAAGTTGAAGTTGAAAAAGAAGGGGTGTAAAATGAAAAATTTAATGAAGATTCTCATTTTGAGTCAGAATATCCTATCAAACCAATGAAAATTACCGTAGAAAGACCACCACCTCCATTTTGGCGAAGAATGAAGCAGAAAAATAAAGATAACCTATTTACCAAAAATTTGGAAATATTGAGGTAATTAACATAAAACATTCTATTTCTTGAAGCCTAGGAATAAATGCCAAGCTATGTTAAATTTATGAAGGATATACTTAATAAAAAAGGAAGTTTACAGATAATAAGGCTGTTGCACATAGTGTGGAGTGTAGCGCTATAATTAAGAAAAAGTTTCCTAACAAATTTAAAGTTTCTGGTAGTTTTACTATTCATTGTGCTATTAGCGAAAGATTTTTTGGAAAAGCTTTATACAATTTGGGAGCCAATACTAATCTTATGCCTCTATTGATTTTTAGATGGTTGGGTTTAGAAGAAACACCTATAACTATAACTCTTCAGTTAGCTATCATTCAATTACCTACCCTAAAGAACTTATAGAAGATGTTTTAGTAAAGGTTGATAAATTTATCTTTCTTATAGATTTTATTGTGTTAGATATGGGGAAGATAAAAAAATTCATTTCATTTTAGGAAGACCATTTCTTGCCACTACAAGAGCTTTGATAGATGTGCAAATAAGAAATTGATGATGAAAGTTAGCGATCAAAAGGTCAAATTTATTATTGCAAAGACATTTTTTGATATTAAAGGAATCAATCCTTCGATTTGAATGCACAAAATTTTATTGTAAGAACATTAAGAAGAAAAGATGTTAGGCCCCAGGTGGAGTGAATTGAGGGAACTCTAGCGTGAGAACTAGTATCTTCCCTGCCTATCCGGTCTTCAGAACTATTGAAACTTTAAATTAGCCAATGTTCTTTATAGCATCTCTAGTAAGGGTAAAGAATATTATTGCTCCTATTTGTCACAACACAATTTGCATAATTACACAAAAAAATTCCTATACTTATTACTCATTCATGGTAAGGATTAAGTTATTTTCATATTTAGTGTTTTTCTCTACAAAAACTTAAGTTATCCTTTTAAGTTTGTTCTGTTTTTGTCAAAATATTAAAACTACAAAAAATATTTAAACCTTCTTTACTGTGAAAATGTCTTTAGTTTCAATAGAAGAAGTGGTGTTACAAAATTTAAGGAGAAGAAGTTGTCTATAGAAGAAGTGGTGTTACAAATGGGAAATCGACTAGAAAGTCAAGGAGCTACAGTTAGAAATATTGAGAATCAACTTGGGAAAATAGCAAATTCATTAAGTAATAGATCCCAAGGAACACTTCTTAGTAATACTGAATCAAATCCAAAAGATCAGAATAAAGATCAAGTAAAAGTCATTCCACTTAGAAGCGGATGAGTGTTGGCAGGTAGGGTTCAAAAAGAAATTGATGCACAGAGAGAAGAAATTGAAGAATCAAAAGAGGACACTCCAGAAGATTATATATTTTTCCGCTGATTAGTTGATTTAGTTGATTTAGTTTACTGTTTATGTCTTTGATTTTTCTTTACTTAGCAAATCCTTTGATGTATTATGTAATTTAATGCTTTAAAGCTTGTAGTTTTTAAGCTAGCACCTGTAAAATATCAAGAGCCAAGTTTGAGATTCAAAATCCTCTACATATTAGTTTTATTTTTAGGCATTTAATGTTTTCTTTCACCTGCAAAATTTTTGTACTACATGTTTTACTTATTGATTAAAAACTTAATTTTGGGGGAAAGAAAAATTTCTTTAAAAGAAGTGAACTAAATTTTTTTTTCCCTCAATTAATTATCCTTTTTAAAATTAATTTAACATGACCATGGATATTATAGTATAACTTTAAATAACTATATTTTTGTTTGTGATTATTATGATAAATTTAAGCAAAAATATTTAATAATGAAGGTCAATTCTAGAGTTAAGCTATTTAGTATGAAACAATAATACTATGTTCTTCTATTTAAAGTAAAGAAAATTCTATTTTTGAAGTATTAAGAATCTTAGAATTTCATGTAAGAAGAAAAAATTGAGACTTTATAAAAAATCTTCAAAGCAAGTATGAATTTATAATGTGAAGGAAGGTAAAGTTTTGACTTTAAGAAGACGATAGTGAAGTCCAAAATTATTAAAGGCTATCCAGATATAGTAATCCTCATATGAAAAAGTAAAGAAAAAAAGGATTGAAAAGATCCTAAAGAAAAAGAAAGAAAAAGAAAAGAAAAAATATGTGAGGAGAAGCTTGAGGAGACTCCTAATAAAAAATTGGCTTTGCTTGAATCAACTTGAGCAAAAAGACTTTATTACATTTTCTAAACATGTGTCTAAGTATTAGCATCCTTACTATCAAAGTTTTTCAGGAAATTCTTTTTCATATGGATATTCTAAGTATATTTGATATGACAATTTACATTTCTTCTTAAAATAGATGGAGAACTCTTAAACTTGATTACTAGATGGTCTTATACTTCTAATTTTATCCTATGTTATTAAAATTTTTTCTTAAGTTATACTACTATACTTATTAAGACAAATTATTAAAGTTTATGAGTTAATCTATGTCACAATTCATATTTTTTATGTGGTAAAAGAGTCACTTGAGGACAAGTAACAATTATGTTTGGGGGATTTTGATACACCAAAATTATGTAATATTTTATGTATATATTTTCTGCTTATTTTGGTGATATTGCAATTTAAGGCAAGGCATTTTCATATTTTTGATGCAGGAATATCAATTTTAGGCATTTGGAGCAAAAAGTAACAAATAAAAGGAAATTTTGAGAAAAATTAGAAATTTTCATAATCCTGACGCCTGAAGCACCATTTTTCAGAGAACTGGCACTAGTGGCGCCATTTTACAGAGAAATGGGGCCAGAAGCAGCAGAATCCAGAGAACGACATGGACTTCATTAGGCTCGTGCTAGAGGCACCAAAACTATCACTAGAAGCGCCAAAGATGAATTAATATGGATTAAGGCATTCCTAAATATTTTTTAGCAATTTTTGAAGGCTCCAAACAATTTAAATGTTCCAAGGAGTGGTTCAATGCATCTAGACATGTTAGATGGCACTTTAATGAAGAGTTATGTCTCTTGGATAAAGGGACTTCTCTCTCGGTGTTTAGAGATGTGACTTTTGGGGGAAAATTGGAACAAAATTTGAATACTTTTTAAAGAAAGCTGGACTTAATTAAAAATGAGAGGAGTCTAGAGAGGAAAAGGGGGCGTGAGATAGAGAGAAAGGTTTTGGCGTGAGATAGAAGTCTTGGATAAGAGAGGAATTTCTTTTATGGTTGTAAGAGGAAAGGGAATGTGAGAGATTTTTTCTTCATTAAACTTCTAAGAGAGAATTGAGTGTGATTGTAAAGAGAGAAAGTGCTTAAAAGAAACTTCTAGGGATTTACTTGGAAAGGAGTGTGAGATAAGTTGTTTCTTTACTTTCTTTGTTTTGTAATCTTATTTATATATATATTAAATCCGTGTTTTCTCGTATCTTTCTCATGAATTTTGAGTAGTCTTCTGTATTTATATTTCTACAATGCGATATGGTTTTGTGAAAAATTAGTTTTGTTTTATAAGGTTTTAAATGTCAATAAATAGTGATGATTTGAACTCTAATCTTCATTTACCTTTTGATATAGCGTATTTAAGGGTTAAAATTTGTTGAGAAACATACAATTTGAAAGGGATATACTTTCTACAATAAGGTAAGAGTAACATTCAATTTCTTGGGTGAGAATGTAATATATAGGGTAGCGTGTAAATAAATAAGAAAACATACTTTGATGGGATCATAATTGAAGATTTTAATGTGAAAGATTAAAATCCTCAATTTGGTCTAGTTTCTTAGAAATTATAACGAGATTGTTATCCCTCTGTTGAGGGAAAAGTGAGAGCTCTAAAGTGGCAGTCAGTATCCACACAACCTAACCACAGATTTAGGGACCAAACTCTGAATTGTCAATGTTCTTTATGCGCTCTCAAATGGTAAGGAATAGGATTGCTCCTATTTGGCACAATATAATTTTATATATGTATTTTAAATGCTTTTAATTTCTTCACATTCCATAAACTCATTATAAAGGGGAAGGATGCTTTCTTAAATTTGAACTCTTCATTTCAAAACTTTATTTAGTCTTTATAGGTTTAATTTGGAAGTTTAACAATTAGTTTAGTTAAGTTAGTTCATTTCACTACACTCTATTTAGCACACATTAAATTTCCTTTAGAATTTTTTTGCTTACTTAAGTTTTATAGTTTGAAAATTGTGTCTAACATTATAACCATAAGAATTTCCAACTCTCTATGGGATTGATACATAGGACTCCATTAGAGCCCTTTATTACTTGAGCGATAGGTATACTTGCATTATTATTACAGGTTTGGCAGCTTAGAGATTTTAAAAATAAAATTACTTATACTGAATTTATTTTTATTGAGATTGAATTGCATATTTACTATTAGTGCTAACAACCTACGCATCAAGTACTCAGACAGTCACTTAATGTTTTATAAGGAGTTATGTGAGTAGATGCCTCGAAGGACAAACTCAAAGTCATTAAGGATTTTACACTCCAGATTAAAATTAGACTTGTAGTGTTTAAAGATATTCATTAATCAATCATGTTCCTCTTGTATAAAACTCATTAAATAAGTTTAAATATCAAGCCTAGATTACTACCAAGCCCTTGACTTCAATATTGGGGTAGGTTTGTAATAATCAAAAGTGTTAAATTAAATGAAATTCAATTTTCATTAAGCAATCATGTTATCATCTAATCCCCAATTAAGGGTCTTGAAAAAGGTGAATTATTGTCTTTCTAGCTAATTACCATTGCCTTAGTATCATCCAACTAAATTAACCTACAAGTCATAACAATTTATAAAATTGCAATTTTACCTTATCATGAAAAGGTGGTAAATTGATTTCTACTTCTTAACCCATTATGTTTCAAACATTCAAAGGGGTTTTTTATTATCAAAATTACCCATTTACCCCTTTATTTGACCATAAATTTAATTAGAGTATCAAAATCTCAAAATTATCATTTTGCCTCTCGGCTCTCCACTTCATAACTCAACAAATACATCTCAGATGACTTTGAAATTTTTACGGTACCCCATTCATGAGGCAATTAAAATATAAGAGCATAAATTATGATTTTTCGAATTTTAATTTAATTTATATGATTATTTTAGCTTCAAAAAAAGATATTCAATATTAATTTATTTAACTAATCAAAGTAAAATTTTTGTTCATAAGAAAATTATTAGAGGTTCATCTATGCCAAAGAGCCACTTGGATAAAATTTCATGATTTTTAAAATTATATTTTAGTTTATATAATTATTTATTGATTTTTTTATTAATTAAATAGAAATTGTAATTTAATTTCAAATTTTTTTTTTGTGTTTTTATTAAATCTCTCTATATTCAAAGAACTCAAAGAAACAAGCTTTTATTTTTATTTATTTAATTTATTATAACTAATTTATTGGAAAATTAAGAAAAATAATTTTAAGCATTAAAAAATACATAAATAAATTAGAAAGTTTACAAAAAATATTTTAAAAGTCCCATGTGATCATGAAACAACTAGCAAAAATTTAAGGCATTTTCATATTTTTTCATTTTTTAATTATTTTTAATTTTTTTTAATTTAAAAAATAGTTCAAAATGAACTATTTACTTTAAAATAAAATTTATTTTTTCTAAGTGTCCCTGATCACAAGGAACTCAAAAAACTATTTTTCATATATTTCCTAATCAGATTTAATTTATTATAACTATTTTAATGCAAAAATGTCATTTAATTTGAAAAATCAACTTTAATTTTAAATATAGCTCAAATGGACTTCATATTTTTATAGAATGTCCAAATGACTAATATTTTCAGTGTGGAATCAATTTTATTAATTTTTATATAATATTTTATTTATTTAAGTTTTTATAAATTTTAGGCACTTAATTAGCTAGACAGTTTTGCACAATTATTTAGATATTATTTATATTTTTCATAGATTTCTCTAACCACAAAAAATCTACCAAAATAAGTCCAATTTTTTTCTGATTAATGTTTTAATTTATATTAGTATTTTAAGCAAAAATAAACAACTAGGCTTGAAAATTAGGGTTTCAAGGCTAGAGATGCCCTTTGACCTTGGCAAAATCATAGAACATTTCTTTTAACATGAGAATACAACCCTTAAAGTTTCAAGCCATGATGATTAATGATGCCCAAAAACATATGAATATTTAAGTATATATTTTATATTCATTTTTGGTGATATTGCGTTTTACAAGAATGTATTTTTTCATATTTTATTGCATGTTGATGATTTTTAGCACTTGGAGCAAAAAGGAAGCAGAAAGGATGGAAATTGGAGTCAAAATGGCATTTTGGAGAGAAATATTTAGCACTGACGACACCAGTCACGATGTCAATGGCGCCAGAAAAAAGGATGGAGTTCAAAACAGCGAGGGTGCCAACAATGCCAAACTGGGCATCTACGGTGCCATTTTAGAGAGAGTTCCAAATTAACTTCAGGGCATTAGCATCAACGGCACCAGCGTGGGCACCGACGACGCCAATGTTGGTGTTGAGCAAATTTCTAGAAGATTTTATGAATCTGGACGTTTTTTGAAGAGTTACTTGACACATCTCTTAGAAAACCGACATTATGCTCTATTTAGAGTAAAAATTGATCAGAAAAACAAGTCCCTTAGTGTCTCATAATTTTTCACTAGTGTTCCATCATCTGTATTGGGTAGTGTGTTGAGTCTTGAGTCAGTTCTTTGAGTTTGGTGGTGAGTCTAAGTGTGATTTCTCCTTTAAGACTTATTGTAGAGGGATAGAAGTGAAAGATTTCTTTTTCTTTATATCTTTTAGGAGAGAATAAAGAGCCTATAAGGAAAGAAAGAGACTCAAGAGGAGCTTCAAGGGACTTGCTTTGAGGAAGAGTTACAGATAAGTGGTGTTTTTTTTATTATTGGTGTATAAACTTCCTCTTATTTATGAAATTCATGTTTTGTTGTATCTTCCTCATGAGTTTTTAGTAGTCTTCTTTAAATTTCTCCCGACTCTGAGATATTATGAAATGAAGAGATAATTTGGATGTGTCATTTTAAAATAAAAAAAAAATTGTGATGATTTTTTCACTCCGTTCTTAATTTACTATTCAATCTTGCCAATTGAAATGTTAAAATCTGTTGTGAAACATACAATCGAGGAAATGGAGTATGACTTCCACAACAAAGTGATAATCACATTTGATTCCATGAAGGAGTGTTTCATTCATCGAATTGGGTGAAAATAAATAGGGAATTATACATTTCTAGGCAAAGAATTTGATATTTTAGGGTGACAGACTAAAATCATCAATTTAGTCTTAGTGTTTAAAAACTAAAGCAAGAGTTAGCCTTCAAGATAAAGGAATTGGGAGCTCTTGTGTGAGAGCTAGTATCCTCCCAGCCTGACCACAGATTAGGGGTTAAACTTAAGATTAACCAATGATTCTCTATAACACTTGACCGAGGGTAGAGAGAAAAAACTGCTCCTATTTGGTACAATACAAATTCAAACCATTTACCTTGCACATTTAACAAAAAACTCATTGAAGTGGGAAAGATGCTTTCTCATTTTTTATAACTTCATCACAAAAATATAAAGATAGTTTAGTAGTAATTGCTTTACTTTGCTTTACAGTATCGCTAGTAGTTGGTAATTTAGTTTTAATAGCACCCTAAGCATTTGAAATTAGTTTAGTAAATTTTCTTTATCATTGTAAATTTCCTGATTTCAATTTCCATTACGAGTTTACACCTTTCTCATGGGATCGATATTTGGGGCTTAATCAGAAAGTCATGTATTACTTGATAACGATACGTATACTTGCGTAGAATCCTAACATTGATTGTTTTAATTTCTTATTCATTAATAAAGAATCAAGTTTGTACACAATTTTAAAATAGAGTCAACTTTATTAATTTTACACATCTATAATTTTGGGATCAAGTTTTTGGTGTCGTTGCCGGGGAAGGAAAC
>NEWO01000896.1:171669-216831 GCA_003013225.1 Phalaenopsis aphrodite
AGGTTTAAATTTGAAAAGATAAATTAACTAGGAAATTCATAGAAGTAAAATAAAATTACTATCACTAATTTCGAATGTTTAAGATACCGTCAAAGCTAAATTATTAACTACTAGCAGAATTTAGAAACAGGGTTTAAAATTAATAACTACTAAACTATGTTTATGTGATGAAGTTTTCTAATATGAAAACACATATTTCCCACTACAATGAGTTTTTGGTGAAATGAGATGAGATTAATGGTTTAAATATGTATTATGCCATATAGAAGCAATTTTAATTCTCTACCCTTATTCAGTGTTATAGAAAATCATTGGCTAATCTTAGGTTTAGTCCCTAAATCCGTGGCTAGGCTAAGAGGATACTTGCTCCCACTCTAGAGCTCTCACTTCCCTTCCCCTGAAGGCTAGCTCTCGCTTTAATTTTTAAACACTATGATCTAATTGAAGATCTTCATTCTATCACCCTAATAATTTCCATTTCTACACTCAACAAAGTATATTTCACTATTTATTTGCACTTATTTCCATTAACAAAATACTCCATGAAATTAAATGTGATTCTCACTTTGTTGTTGAACTCATACTCCATTTCCCAGATCATATGTTTCACAACATATTTTAACAATTCAATTGTTCAGATGAAAAGTAAATTAAGAGCGGAGTTGAAAAATCATCACAAGTTATTTTAAATGTTAACACTGGCACATCCAAATTATCTCTTCATTTCACCATATCTCATAATAGGGAGAAAGATAAGGGAAAATACTTAGACTTCATGAGAAAGATATAATAAAACACAAATTTCATATATAAAAGAAAGTTAATACAATAATAACAAACAAACAACACTTATCTGAAACTCTTTCTCAAAGCAAATCCCTTGTTGCCTCTCTTAGAAAATCTAGGAAGAAGAAATCTCTTACTTCTCTTTCTCTCCAATACTTCTTAGAGAATAATTCACACTTAAACTCACAACACAAACTCAAAAGTATTTATAAAATAACTCACTAATGGTGTGGAATGATAAGAAGTGAGCAAAAGAGGTCATGGATGGAAAATATGGACGAATGAAGACAAAAGAGGATGAAGGAAGACCTCTTTTCTGATTAATTTTTTCTCTAAATAGAACCTTGGGTATGTTCTCTAGTAGATGCATCCAAAAACTCTTCAAAAAGAGTCTAAATTCATCGAATCTTTTAGAAACAGTGCCTGCATCGACACTGGCGTCGTCGATGCCAGTGGCCTTTTAGTTAAATTCGTGTTGTCTGTCAAATGGTGTCGTCGGCGCCCAGTTTGGCTTCGTCAACACTAAACAATTTGTTAATTTCTCCATTTTGACTCCAAATTTCATCATTTTTTCTTCATTTTTGCTCCAAGTCATAAAAATCAACAACTTGCAATAAAACATAAAAAATACATTCCACTAAAGTGTAATATCACAAAAAATAATTATAAAATATGGTTCTAAAAATGCATATATTTTTGGTGTATCACTACTAATAATTTTCTATGGCCCTCTAAATGGGTAAATCTAAAGAGAGTAGTTAGTATTCATGATTCTGATGCAATGTTTATTTGGCATCCCAAATTGTTGCTATATCAAAAAAGATTGATCAAATTAGAGTGAACTATTCTCAAACACCCTCAGCGTTAAAGGAAAATTCACTAGGACAAATAATTGATACTCAATCATCTTACGAAACTCTGAATGCTATATAGAATAGAACTAGTAATCCTTATTCTAATTATTTTAATCTTAGATGTAAAAATCACCCTAATCATAGTTGGAATAATTTTAAAGATTCGGTGTTGAATATGAGAAAGTCAAATAACAAGGAAACTCTAACTTTAGACCTTATTATCCTCTTGGATTTAATAGTAACTCACAAGTTAAGGAGAAGAAGTTGTCTATGGATGAATTGGTGTTGAATATGGGAAATCAATTACAAAGTGAAGGAGCTAAAATTAGAAATTTTGAAAATCAATTAGAGCATATTGCTATTGCACTTAATAACAGACCTTCAGAACCTAGCAATGTTGAACTTAATCTAAGAGATAAGAGTAAGGAGCAAATTGAAGCTATTCAATTATGAAGTGGAAAAGAATTGGAGATAAGTATCCAAATAGATACTGAACTTGAGAAGGAGAAAGTAGAAATTGAAAAAGACAATGATTTTATATATTCTGATATAGGTTCTTCTAATAAACCAATAAAATTTTCTTTAGAAAAATCTCCACCTTCGTTTCCTCAATGATTGAAGCAGCAGAATAAGGATAAACATTTTACAAAATTTTTGGTAATTCCTAAAAAGTTAATCATAAATATTCCTTTCATTGAAATTTTGGAACAAATGCCAAATTATGTGAAATTTATGAAGGATATACTAAACAAGAAGAGGAAGTTTGTAGATAATGAGACCGTCGCACTCAGTGAAGAGTGTAGCACAATTATACAAAAAAAATCATGAAAAGTTAAAAGATCCTGGTAGTTTTACTATATCTTGTTCTATTGGTGAGAAATTTTTTGGAAAAGCCTTATGTGATCTAAGAGCTAGTATTAATCTTATGCCTCTATCAATTTTTAAGAGGTTAGATTTATGTTAGATTTTCCCTACTAATGTAACTCTTCACTTAGTTGATCAATCAATAACTTATCATGAACGAGTTATAGAAGATGTATTTGTGAAAATGGATAAATTTATTTGTCATGTGGACTTTATTGTTTTAGATATGGAGAAAGATAGAGAGATTCCTATTATTTTGGGGAGACCATTCCTTACAATAGGGAGAGCTGTGATAGATGTGCAAAAGGGAGAAAGAACAATGAGAGTAAATGATCAAGAAGTAACATTTAATATAGCAAAAGCTATGAAATATCCTACAATAGAAAAAGATAATGAATGTTTTAGAATGGAAATTACTGATTATCTAAGTAATGAGCGATTTAAGAGAATGTTTGTGGAAAAATCAAAGCAACAAGAGAACTTTGAGTATGAAAATGAGAATGAAGTAAAAAATGAGAATTTAGATTATGTTTAGGAAAAAAATTGAGTTTTGGGACCTTACGAAAAGTGATAATAAAATTCCTTTTCTTTCAAGTATTAAATCGCCTGAACTTGAACTGAAAGTATTACCTGCCCATTTAAAATATGAGTTTTTAAGAGATTCATCTACTTTACCTGTTATTACATCTTCTGATTTAACTGAATTTCAAGGGCAAAAATTAGTGAAAACTTTGAAAAGATATAAGAAGGCCAGTGAATTGACTTTAGCAGATATTAAAGGAATCAGTCCATCAATTTGTATGCATAAAATTCTATTGTATGAATAATATGAACCTAAAGCTGATCCTTAAGAGCGATTAAACTCGATAATGAAAGAACTTGTTAAAAAGGATATCTTAAAATGGTTAGATGCTAGTGATTATGTCGTTGGAGCCGTTTTAAAGTAATATATTATGCTAGTAAAACTCTAAATGACTCTCAAATTAATTACACCACTACTGAAAGAGAGTTATTAGTTAGTATTTATGCCTTTAATAAGTTTAGACTTTTCTTAATTAGAGCTAAATGTATAGTGCATACAAATCATTCTGCTATTAAATATTTGATGCAAAAGAAGGATGCTAAATAGAGATTAATTAGATGGATACTTCTACTGCAAGAGTTTGATTTTGTGGTAGTAGATAGAAAATGAACTGATAATCAGATAGTTGATCATTTGTCTAAATTAGAATAAGAAATATTAACTGATTTTGCAAATGAAATTTTAGAAACTTTCCCTGATGAAGAATTGTATAGTATTGATGGAAAGAATATACTGTGGTATGTTTATATAGTAAATTATATTGTAAAAGATATTCGACCACTTGATATAAAGAATCAACAATTAAGGAAATTTATTCATGATGCAAAATTCTATTTTTAGGATGACCCATTTCTATATAAACAGTGTAAAGATTTGATCATTAGAAGATGTGTGCCTTACAAAGAAAGTGAACAAATAATTCAACGATGACATAATTCTAAATTTGGATGACATTTTGAAACTAGTAGAACTGAAAATAATATATTGAAAATTGGATTTTATTGGCCTACTCTTATTAGAATTGTTAATGAATAAATTAAAATATGTGATTGGTGTCAGCGAGTGAGAAATATTTCTAGATGAAATGAAATGCCTCTGAATTACACATTGGAATTTGAAATTTTTTACGTGTGGGGATTTGATTTTATTAATATATTTATGAATTCATTTGAAAATGTATATATTTTGCTTGTTGTTGATTTTGTATCCAAACGGATTGAAGCTATTGTTGTATCTAAATGTGACACTCAAAGTGTTTCAAAATTTTTAAATAAAAACTTTTTCAGAAGATATGGAATGCCAAGAGTGATTATTACTAATGGAGGATCCCATTTTAGGAATAAGAGGATCAGTAAATTGATTAGAAAATATAATATCTTGCAAAGATTCTCAACTGCTTATCATCCCCAGACTAGCAGCCGAGTAGAAATATCAAATCGTGAAATAAAGTGAATTTTAGAAAAAGCTATAAATCCTGTTAAATTGGATTGTACTGCAAGATTAGATAATGCATTATGGGCATATAGAATTGCCTATAAGACTCCTATTGGAATTTCCCCATATAGACTTATTTTTGGTAAAACATGTCACTTACCAGTAGCGTTGGAACATAAAGAATTTTGGGCTATTAAGGATTCAATTTTAATTTAGAGGATGCTGATGATAAAAGATTACTTCAACTCAATAAGCTTGAGGAGATTGGAAATGAAGCATATGATAATGCAATAATCTATAAAGAGAAAATGAAAATATGGCAAGATCAGAAGATTATAAGAAAGAAATTTGAACCTGGATAAGAAGTTCTAATACATTATACTAGATTGAAATTATTTATAGGAAAACTAATTTCTATATGGTTAGGACCATTCAACATGATCAAAGTTTATCATTATGGAGTTGTTGTTATTGAGGATACTAAAACTGGAAAAATATTTAAAGTTAATTTGCACCGATTGAAACATTATTATGAAGGGCACATGTCACAATTTAAAGAGATCTTGATGTTGAGTTATCCTGAATAAACATTGATATCTCGGGCTGAAGAAATTAAACCAAGCACTTTGTGGGAGGCAACCCATATATATCATAGTTATTTTTAGTATTTTGCTTTTATAATTCCTATAATGAATTAGGAGTTGATAATAACTTAGAATCCTACACGATCTTATATATCATAAATTAAGACAAATGTTGGTATTGGATGAAAATTTAGAAATCAATTAAACTAAAAACAAAATGGATGCAAATTTGGCTTTGACGTTGATGGTGCCAATGGGGGCACCGACAATGCCCAGTGTTGTTTGAGCAGTTTAAGGAGTTTTTGACGGACTTAGGCAGGATTTTGCTTCAAGCTAACTGCTTAAAAGTCTTTTTAAATGCATGAAAACCATTTTAGATGACCACATAATTCCATATTTTGAAATCCATGGATTCCAATTCCAAAAACACTTCAAGATACGAGATTTTCAATCAAAAAAAGTTCATCACTTATGATGCACAGAATTTATATGATAAAGTCATCATGAAGAAGAGACTTATCAAGGAGAGGGGCTTTGAGAATCGTGGTTTTAATAATCCAAGTTTGCAAATTGAGGAAGTTATAGTATAGAGATGTTGGGATGTTCTATGCTACATTACCGCTGCAGTAGTTGTTCCAGTGGCAAAAGAATTCTATGCTAATGTTCAAGAAATTAACCAAGGAGTCTTCTTTGTTCGAGGTAAGTGGGTACCATTTACTCCGTCACAAATTAATAATATTTTTATGATAGAAAGCGTGTCAATCTGTCACGATGTGAACTTTATTCTAACGAAGGATTCGATGTATGATGTTTACCTATTTCTGATGGATGAATGTGATACTTGGGAAATCAGAGATGACGGGTCCGTTAGTTTCTCCGCTTCACTGCTAAATCTAATAGCTAAGCAGTGGCATTTCTTCATCTCTGTAAAATTACTCCCTACAATTAGAATTAGTAAAGTTACAGAGGAAAGTGCAATCTTAAACTATTGTATTCAAATGGGAAAACCCATTGATGTGGGATCAATTATTGTTAAATCTATTTTTGGTTTGATAATGCATGGGTCTATATATGGATTGGGGCATTCTTCTACCATCTTCTTATTTTGCAGTCAATCTCAAGTACCATATGAAAATTGGCAGAAAGAGCTATTACCCTAGAAGCCTATGGATATTATTGATGCAAACTATATTGAGAATGGAAATGAAGTGTTGGACATTACCTTGGATCAATTATCACATGATTCAACACCCTTCATGCCCTGTACAATTGAAAGTTCACGAGTTTTTTAGAAGAAAATGAAGAAGGTAAAAAAGTTAACTTCAGAACATCATGAATGCAATAAGAAATATTTTTTGATAGTTTTTATCACTTAGATTGGAGCATGAAGAAACAATTTGATCATAGGAGATGAATTGAAAAAGGTTTGGTACAGATGTTCAAGAAGAATGAGTGGATCAAAGAAAATTCGACAAATCAATTCCCGTATTGACCATTCTATAATTTTTATGTGCATCATCAGTCTATGAGAGATATTATAGGATGAGACAATACTGAAGATGAAGAGGAATAATTGAGGAAGTTAGACATTCTACTATTTAAAATTAATTGTGTTTTTAATGTATTTGTGTTAGATTTGCTTTGCTTTAAAACTTCTATCAATTTGATTGTGTGTATAGTTTAGTTTTCAACATTCTAGTGTTGTTGCTTGATTTTGACATTGAATTATGGTGTGATTTGCTTTATGTATGTGTTAGTGGGATTGAAACTCTATGTTTATAAAAATTTGGAATTTCATTTATAAAAGTTGTTTTTGTGTTGTTTGTAAAAACACTTATTTATGGAATATTTAAGGATGAATATTATTGTTTAAAAATACTAATTAGATGTTAGATTGAATTGGAAACAACTGAAATTATGAAAAGGTGAAAAATTTAGAGACCCAAAAGTCCCTAAATCTCTTAAAATTTTGCGATTTGCATAGTAAAAATGTCATTTTTACCCCTTCGATCACCTTCAACCTTCGGTTTATACCCCTAAGGCAAATGAAGTTTGTATTTTGTTTTCTCTCAGTAAGAGCTACACTTTGAACTCAATATTTTTTATTTTCACCAAGGATTTCTCTTACATTGTCGAGATCCAAAATTTTGAATTTTTTGGGACTATTTTGAGAAAATCCTTTGGTGAAGAACTCTTACTTAATAGAATTAAGTTTAGAACATTCAACATTATGATTTTCAGAATTTTCAAAATTTATTTGGGTTTTATCATTTTCTCAAAAATTGTAATGGCACCAAGGATGAGTAAAGTAAAGAGGAAATTTGAATATGGTGACCACAGATTCGTCAACTTCAAAGACAACATTCATTACAATAGTCTACTAAATACAAAAAAAATAATTCAGGATCGAGCGTTAGAAAATCTGGGTGGTGAATTCGAGAGATTAATTGTTGCTCGATAGTGGGAAAATTTCTGTTACTATACTATCAAGGCTATGATTGGCATAGTCAGGGAGATTTATACCAACTTTAGGGATAATTTTGATGACCACGTCTATATTCATGGTAAAATGGCTTAATTCACCCTAAGGAGGATCAACGAATTTTATTAGTTACAAGGAGCAAATTAGTATGATTACAATACATTCTCCGCAACAAATTAGGCCTTGAATGAAGTTATTTTATTTCTTACTGATGGGAGATGAGCTTGAAAGTTGAAGAACAATACTAAGGTAAACTTCCCTGCTTCTATGTTAAATGTAGTATCCAAGGCCTGACATTACTATATATTTGCAAGAATGATACTTACATACCACCATAGGAAAGTTACTAAGGATAGATCCATCTTTAACTTCTGCATCCAATAGATGAGCATGATAGATGTTAGCTCTATTATCTATAAGAACATTCATTTTATTGTTATGGGTAAGACGACTGGTGGGTTAGGACACCCTACCCTGATTTTCACATTATTTGAGCAATCATGAGTTGATTTTAGAAATGAGGAGGAAAGGATTGAGTGTATTAAACCTATTGGACAAGAAAATAATAAGACCTATGAATCTCATGTTTGATGGAGAATGTGATGTAGGAGTAGAGATATTCATTTTACTTCTAATACCCCTACTCTCTAGGGACAATGGAGCAAATGATGATCCAACAGAGAGATATCTGAAGGATGGAGAGCAGGATTAAAAATTTAGAGGCTAGGACTATGAATAATGATGATTTAACAAGAAAGAAGTATGAGTATGATGTTGCATATGATGATTCTAAGGTTACATATATGAGGGGTGACCAGTTAGTACAGTTTCCTTGTCACCCTATCTTTACCCCTTATCATCAATAGAACTTTGATGTAGAAGAAGAAGAAGATGATGATGATGATGATGATGAAGAAGAAGAGGATAAGTGAAGATGTCCTCTCAGTCTCAGTTCTGATCTTTTATTTAGTTTATAGTTTGTTGCACTTTGTTGTAGTCTGCATAGTTGTTTTTGAATTGAAATTTATTTTATTATTGTTGTTTGTTTATATTACTTTGTTGTATATATTTTTAGATAACATTTTATTAGTATTTTTTTTTATATTTTGTGCTATTTAATGTATTAAGTCTTGTATCTTTCATATTAGCACCTATAATATTTTAGAGTTAAGTTTCAAAATCAGAACATTCAATAGGTAAGTCTTTTTTTTATGTATTAATTGTTTTCTTTCACCCTGTAATTTTAGTTTTTCATGTTTAATGTTTTAAAAATTTAACTTTGGGGGGGGGGGAGGAAAAATTCCTTTTTAAAGAATGAAACTTAATTTTTATTTTTCCTCAATTGGCTATATTTTAAAATTTTTAATTTAACATGACCTTTGGTATTGGAGCCTAACTTTAGATAACTATATTTGTGTTTCTAAATATAGAGGAAGCTTAAGTAAAAATTTTCAATGATAAATGTTAATTCTAGAGATTAAGGTATTTGGTATGAGAGATTATAGAATTTGAATTTTTGAAGTATTGAGAATCGTAGATTTTCATGTAAAAAGATATAATTGAAACTTTATAAAAATCTTCAAAGTTAATATGAATTTATAAAATGAAGGAATGTGAAAAGTTTTTAACTTGAAGAAGAGGATAGTGAAGTTCAAAATTATTAAAGGCTATCCAGATATGGTAGTCCTCACATCAAAAATAAAAAGAAAAGCAAGAAGCAAAATAAAAAAAAAAGAGAGAGAGAAAGAAAAAAAGAGAAAAATATGTTTGGAGAAGCTTGAGGAGATGCCTACTATAAAATTGGCTTCACTTGAATCAACTTAAGGAAGAAGGCTTAACTACATTCTCCAAACTTGTAATTAAGTATCAGCATTTTTACAAGTAAAGCTTTCATGAAGTTCTTTTTCATATGGATATTCTCAGTGGTTTTATTAAAATAATTTAAATTTTTCCTTGAAAAGAATAGAGAATTAGAAATGTTAGACTTGATTGTTAGATATTATTATACCTTTAGTATTAGCTTGAGTTATTTTAAAGTTTTCTTAAGTTATGCAATGATATTTAATAGAACAAAATATGGAAATCTAGAAGTTATACTCTTTACCATAAGTCTTATTATTATGTAGTAAAGGAGTTACTTGATGACAAGTAACATTTAAGTTTGGGGGACTTTGATGCACCAAAAATATATGCATTTTTTTACCTATATTTCATACTCATTTTTTGGTGAGATTCCACTTTAGAGGAAGATATTTTCCATGTTTTATTGCAAGTTGATATTTTTAGCACTTAGAGCAAAAACAAAGCAAAATGGATGGAATTTTGAGTTAAAATGGCATTTTGGAAAGACTACTTAGTGTTGATGGCGCCAGCATAAAGAAAGGAGTCCAGAACACTGGGTTTATGACATTATGGAGAGCTCCAAATTAAATTCAGACTACTGGCACCGATGGTGCTAGTGTGATCATCGACGACGCCAATGTCGGTGTTGGGTTAATTTCTAGAAGATTCGACGAATCTAGACATTTTTTCAAGAGTTACTTGACACGTCTCTTGGAAAACCAAAATTATGCTCTATTTAAAAAAAATGATAAAAAGAAAACAATTCACTTAGTGTCTCATCATTTTTCATTAGTGTTGCATCGTGTGTGTTGCGTAGTGTGTTGAGTCTTTAGTTAGTTCTTTGAGTTTGGTGGGGAGTCTAAGTGTGATTTCTCCTCCAAGAATTGTTAGAGAAGGAGAGAAGTGAGAGATTTCCTTTTACTTACATCTTCTAAGAGAGAATCAAGTGTCTTATAAAGAGAGAAAGTGACTCAAGAGGAGCATCAAGGGATTTTCTTTAAGGAAGATTTACAAATAAGTGGTTTTTGTTTATTATTGTTGTATAAACTTTCTTTTATTTATAAAATCAGTGCTTTATTGTATCTTCCTCATGATTTTTTAGTAGTCTTCTTTGTCTTTCTCCATACTCTAAGTTATGGTGAAATGAAGAGATAATTTGGATGTGTCATTTTAAAATATAAAAATTAATTGTGATTATTTTCTCACTTCATTCTTAATTTACTTTTCAATCTAGCCAATTTAAATGTTAAATTTTTTGTGAAACAGAAGATCTAGGAAATGGAGTATGAGATATATAACAAAGTGAGAATCAGATTTGATTCCATGAAAGAGTGTTTCGTTCATGGTATTGGGTGCAAATAAATAGGGAATTAAACATTACTGGGCAAGGAATTGGAGATTTTAAGTTGACAGACTAAAGTCCCCAATTTGGTCTTAGTGCTTAAGAGCTAAAGAGAGAGTTGGCCTTCAGGGGAAGGGAAGTGGGAGCTCTAGAGTGAGAGCCAGTATCCCCCCAGCCTAACCACAAATTTAGGGACTAAACCTAAGATTATCCAATGATTCTTTATAACACTTGACCAAGGGTAGAGAATTAAAACTGCTCCTATCTGGCACAATACAAATTCAAACTATTTAATGCTCTCATTTAACCAAAAACTCAATGTAGTGGGAAAGATGCTTTCTCATATTTGATAACTTTATCAAAAAAATATGAAGATAGTTTAGAAGTAATTTCTTAGCTTTGGATTACAATTTCGCTAGTAGTTGGTAATTTAGTTCTTATAGCACCATAAACATTTGAAATTAGTGTAGTAGATTTTGTTTATCATTATGAATTTCTTGATTTAAATTTCGGTTACAATTTTACTCATTCCTCATGGGATTGATAATTGGGACTTAATCAGAAAGTCTTGTATTACTTGATAACAATACGTCTACTTTAGTAGACTCCCAACTTTGTTTGCTTCAATTTTTTATTCATTAATAACAAATCAAGTTTTGACACCATTGCAAAGTGGAGTCAACTTCTTTAATTTTACATATTTATAATTTCGGGATCAAGTTATACCCACGAGGACTTTATATCTGATTAAGTTTGTATAACTTGATCCAAAAATTATAGATGTGTAAAATTAATAAAGTTGACTCGGCTTTCTAACGATGTCAAAACTTGATTCGTTTTTTATGAAAAAAAAAATTGAAGCAATCAATGTTGGAATTCTAAGAAAGTATACGTATCGTACTCAAGTAATACAAGACTTTCTAATTAAGCCCCAAATATCGATCACACGAGGAAGGTGTAAACTCATAACAAAAATTGAAATTAGAAAATTCACAACGATAAATAAACTCTACTATATTATAAATTTAGAATAAGAAATTTAAATTTCTCTTAAGTTATGCTATGATATTTAATAGACCAAAATATCAAAATATAGAAGTTAAACTCTTTACCATAAGTCATATTTTTATGTAGTAAAGGAGTTACTTGAGGACAAGTAACATTTAAGTTTGGGGGACTTTGAGGCATCAAAAATATATGCATTTTTATACATATATTTTATACTTATTTTTGGTGATATCGCACTTTAGAGGAAGATATTTTTCATGCTTTATTGCAGGTTGATGTTTTTTAGCACTTGGAGAAAAAAGGAAGCAAAAAAAAATTGGAATTTGAAGTCAAAATGACATTTTGGAGAGAAATACTTAGCGCCGATGGCGCCAGCACTAAAGGAGTCCAAAACACTCGGATTATGGCATTACAGAAAGCTCCAAATTAATTTCGAGCCACTGGCGCTGACGGCGCCAAGAAGATTCAATTACTCTGGATGCTTTTTAAAGAGTTACTTGACTTAACAAAAAGAAAGTTTATATAACAATAATAAACAAACACCACTTATCTATAAATCTTCCTCAAAGCAAATCGCTTGAAGTTCCTCTTGAGCCTCTTTCTCTCTTTACAGGACTCTTGATTCTCTCTTAGATGATGTAAGGAAGAAGAAATCTCTCACTTCTCTCCTCCAACAACTCTTAGAGGATAAATCACACTTAGACTTACCACCAAATTCTAAGAACTGACTCAAGACTCAACACACTACACAATAAACGCGTCGTAACACTAGTGGAAAATGATGAGACACTAAGGGACTTATTTTTCTGATCAATTTTCACTCTAAGTAGAGCATATTATTGGTTTTACAATAGATGTGTCAAGTAACTCTTCAAAAAACATCCAGATTTATCGAATCTTCTTGGCGCGAATGGCCCGAAATTAGTTTGGGGCTCTTTGTAAAATGCTGTCGTCGGCACCCCCAATGTTCTGGACTCCTTCCTTTATTCTGGCACCGTCGACATCCATGCTAGCGCCGTCACGCTGAGTATTTCTCTTCAAAACACCATTTTGACTCCAAATTCTATCCTTTTTGCTTCATTTTTGCTCCAAGTGCTAAAAATCATCAACCCGCAATAAAACATAAAAAATACCTTCCTTTAAAGTGCAATATAACCAAAAATGATTATAAAATATTGGTCTAAAAATGCATATATTTTTGGTGCATCAATTAACATTTACTTAATTAGAACTAAAATAATCTAGGGGTATTTAATTGATTAGAAATCAGAGAGAAGCGGGCATTTTTATTCAATTAACATTCCACTTTATTTTCCTTTATTCATTCAGCAAGCGGGCTTTTTTATTTACTTTTTTATTTTTCTGTACCATGTCATGAATTTTAGAAGTTTAGATATTTAATAAAAAAATACCCTTAATTATCTACTTATCTATGCGACAGCTACATTGTCCTCTGAAGATCCAAAGGCCCAAGTGACGCTCTCTGATTTGCTACGCTTTTCACCAAGGCATGCCACACAGCCCACGGTTCAAGAACAAATATATCGTCTGACTCCTTTTCTGTTGTTTGATCAATACACGCTCTAATGGATGACATCTGCTCATTATCCCCAACTGTTATAAACCAAGAATCTTCAACACTAAAACCCTAAGATCTCTTTTGATTCTTAATTAAATCTCATTAGTTTAGTTTTTATAGCTTCATCAACTCAAGGCAAACCTATCTATATGGTTACATGCATATGAAATAGAAATTCTCTCCACAATTGATGAAACTAGAGGCATTTTTAGGGTTTTTGAAATTTACCTTTGCCCAAGAGGCAAGGCCTCAACTGAGTGCTTGTGGAAGCATTAGTAGAGTCCAACAAACCTCCTTCAAGTGTTAGTTTTCTCTAGTATAAGCTCTAAGTATGATTTCCAATGGGGGTGAGACACAATGGATGGTGTACTAGGATTCAAACCAAAGGGAGGCTCTCTCGATTTTAGGTTTTCCAGCTACTAGGATGGCCGACCAGGCCAGGGGAGGTGGCTAACTGGCTCAAAGAACCATTGGCAGGCTTAACTGTGATTAGGATGGAGGTTAAATCACTTGTGCTCAAGCATCTGTCATTTGACCAACAATGGGAAAGGATCCACTAAATCATGGGACCTTCAGTCCATGGCACCTCTAGGGTTGACTAGATGGATCTAGGATCGTTCTTAGGGTCCAATTGGTTGTTGTGGTGGTTCAAGATAGGTCAAATCACGTGGCTTCAAATGGGACAATGGTTTGGGTTCAAAATTAGCCATTTAGCTTGAATTTAAGACTAGGATGGGTTTGGGTTAGGTGGTCAAGTGATCGATCAAATGGGCTTGGATAACTATCATGACGATTTTTTAAAAGGAATTGAGTGTTTTTGAATTGATTGAGATGTTCAATTTATTGGAATTTGGTTCATGGTCAATTTCCGGGCATTTGGGCTAGACATGAATTCGGATTGGGCTAGGGTTTGAATTTGTCTCAATGGGATCTACGGTCCATAGCACCTCTAGGGTTGACTAGATGGATCTAGGATGGTTCTTAGGGTTCAATTGGTAGCTGTGGTGGTTCAAGATAGGTCAAAACTTGTGGCTTCAAATGGGACTAGGCTTTGGGTTCAAAATTGGGCATTTGGCTTGAATTTAGGACTAGGATGGGTTTGGGTTAGGTTTGGGTCAAGTGATTGATCAAATGGGCTTGGATAACTATAATGAAAAGTTTTGAAAAGGAATTGGGTGAATTTGAATTGATTGGGATGTTCAATTTAGTAGAATTTGGTTCATGGTCAATTTTTGGGCATTTGGGCTAGACATGAGTTCCGATTGAGCTAGGGTTGAATTTGGCTCAATTGATGGTTCAAATTGGTCCAAGAGATTGTTATTAAGAGTTTTGGGTATCAATTGGGTAGAAATAATAGATTTATGGAGTTCAATTTGTTGTTATTTTAGTTTAAGGTCAATTTGGGGGCTAAAATTGTGCTTGAAATTTGGGTTTGAAACTGGGTTCAATTGGAGTTGAATTTTCAAAATTGATTTATAATTGGAGAATTTTGAAATCAATTTGGTGGAAATTGGGGGTGATTTGTGGTAATTGGGCCTTTAAGGGAAAAATTTAGATTTTGGTCAAAATTCGTCAAATTGAGTCCAATGGATGGTTGGGATTATTTTTGGGAGTGTTCTGATTGATTTTGAAGGTTTTGAGAAATTTTGCGTCATGAGGGGTATTTTGGTAATTTTGGGAAACTTAGGGGTATTTTGGGAATTTTGGCAATTCTTGGGTATTTTGGATAATTTGAATGATTTAATAGGATTTGAGAAAATTTTTGGGCACAATTAGGTAATTTTTGTAACTTTTGAAAATTTAGCGTTTCAAGGGTAGTTTAGTAATTTTGGGAAAGTTTTGGGGCCAAAGGCCAAAATTAGGTATTTGGGTAGGATGTCATCAAATGAAGTTGCTAGTCATAAAATTACCCTCATTGTGCCATGAGACCAAGGGGGCTCCCATTTTCGATCCTCCATGTGTTGTTCTTAGTCATACCCTTGTCTAGGGCTAAGGGGTCCCCATCCACATGCGTTTCCGAAAGTGTAGGGGATCAGGTTAAGTATGTTTGGCTAAAGATTTGCACCAAAAATAATAGGGTGTGTGTGCAAGATCAAAACCACACCACCCAAGGTTAACCCTAAAATGAAATAACCATAAGGGGAACCCTTCTTGAGCTTCCTCATATTGGCTCCATGGACTAAATACTAGATCTTAGAACAAATCTGTGGAACTTCATAATGAGCAAAGAAGAGTTTTAGAATTTTTAATGGTGAGGGTTCCCCTTACTAGTTCTCTAAGAATAGTCAGCAGAAAATTTTTATGGCTAGATCCAAGGCTTCTAAGGAAGAGCCTGGATGTTAACCAAATGTGAGGTCAACATGCATGTCATGACCCTAACTCTGATTCATCCTCAAAAGATTGAGAGTTTATAGTTCAAGAAATTCTAGAGTGTTTGTTTGAAATAGAACAAATTCTACCATGTTTCCCCTTTCCATAATTTAGAAACTCGTGTAAATTTGGAAGAGGATCCTAATGAATTAAAGGAATTACCATTTGGTTACTTTTCACCTTGTGTACAAAAATTAATGGATACATATCAAATCAAATGTAGAAGGATAAACTACAACTTTTTGAGAAATTATGGAATGTTAAAGGTCAAACTCTCGATTCGATAGAGGGTCTCAGATTTGGTAGGACCGACCGGTGATTCAGAATTTTGCATGGTTGTTCTAGCAAATTAGAAAAAAGATTGCTTTAATGTAGAAAATTACTTTTAAGACTCTCCAATAGATGATGCTCCGCCAGAGTTCAAGGTGAAAATTAAGTCAACAACTGATGAATTGAAAGTAGTTAACTTCGGGACTGAGGAGCATCCCCAACATACCTTCTTAAGTTCTCTACTCAATAAAGAAGAGTTTACCTATTTGATCAAGTTACTGTCAAAATTTAAAGATTGCTTCGCTTATAGCTATGATGAAATGTCAGGATTATCCTTAGAAGTTGTAATTAATATGCTTGGAGTGGACAAGTGCATGACCCTATTAAAACAAGCTCCTCAAAGAATGCACCTACAAATAGAACAACAAGTTATTGTCGAGGTGAACAAATTAATAGACGCTAACTTTGTGTAGGAAGGGCAAAATCCCACATGGTTAGCCAACATTGTGCCAGTTAGGAAGAAGAATGAAGACATTCACGTATGTGTCGACTATAGGGGCTTAAACAAAGCATGTTCAAAGGATGAGTTCTGGCTACTGATACCAGAGTTGATGATAGAAATTGCATCGATACACAAGATTTTCTCCTTTATGGATGGATTATCAGGGTACAATCAGATCAAGATGGCTCCAGAAGATGCAACGCTGACAACCTTCAGAGGCCGATCGAGGTCTTTTGATGTTTAGTGATGTCGATTGGATAAAAAAATGTCAGAGAAACATACCAATAAGCTATGATGAAGATTTTTTATGAGCTCATCCACAACCAGGTGGATTGTTGTGTGGATGACCTGGTCATCAAAAGAAAGCAACAATTATATCATTTGTATGATTTGAGGATCATATTTGAATGATTACAACAATGAAATCTTAAGATGAATCCCTTAATGTGTGCCTTACGTGATACCTCCAGAAAATTTCTCGGATTCATTATCCATCATTGGCGAATCAAGCTCGACCCAGATAAGAT
Source organism: Phalaenopsis aphrodite (assembly GCA_003013225.1). Taxonomy (NCBI): domain Eukaryota; kingdom Viridiplantae; phylum Streptophyta; class Magnoliopsida; order Asparagales; family Orchidaceae; genus Phalaenopsis; species Phalaenopsis aphrodite. The sequence continues at coordinate 188,697 of NEWO01000896.1, forward strand.
AAAAGCTATTTTTGAAATGCTGCCTCCCAAAACCATGAAATAGCTACAATCCTTTCAAGGTAAATTGGCTTACCTGAGATGCTTTAGATCTAAACTGTCAAGTTTGTCTCAGCCCTTCTAAGAATTAATTAAAAAGGACACCAAATTTTTTTCAGGAAGAGAAATGCCAGCGGGACTTTGAAGATGTCAAGTAGTACTTGATGCCACCTCCTGTTTTGGCGGCCCTATCCCAGGAAAACCTTTGATTACTTTATATCGTGACCTTAGACGACTCTCTTGGAGCCCTATTAGTTAAGGTCAATGACGAGAGTATGGAAAACACACTCTACAACTTGAGTCGGCATCTAATACGGTCGGACATAAAGTATTCTATTGGGAAGCATTATTTAGCTCTAATTTTTTCCACACAGAAGCTTAGACATTACATGCTTTCTCGTAAGGTCACCCTTATTTCAAGAGTTCATCCATTGCATTCTTTGATGAACTGACCAGCAAATTTTTGAAGTTTAGAAAGTTGATCGATGATTTTTTTGCAATTCGACATAACTTTCATACCCTTTTACACTATCAAAGGACAAATTTTAGCATTTTTTTTCTTGTAGCGCACCCACTCCCATCTAGCCCTCCTCTCGATGATGAGTTACCTGATGAGTAAATGCTCCAAGTGGAACCATCCGGCATCAGACATTGGGAGATGTACTTTGATGGAGCTTCGTCAGTCAGAAATGATGAAGGATTACAAACAGTCATATCGAGCAAAGCAAGGATTGGTCTTATTTTTGTCACATCAGTTCAGCGAATGTTAAGGTTTTCTTACCATTTGACAGAGCTGTGGACAAATAATGAGGTAGAGTATGAAGCTTTGATCACCGAATTAGATTTGGCAATATCAATGGACATAAAATACATTGTCATCTATGACAACTCACAACTCATCATGCAGTAAGTCGTCAGACAGTATAAGATTTTGAATCCGAAATTAGCAGAATATCATCAATATACAATCAAGTTGTTGGAATAGATTCCTCATGAGATGTTGTACAGAATTACTCAGAGAGATAATGCCTCTACAGATACTTCAGCCAAATTAAGGAATTGATGTGTCTGTCGGAGAATTCCATCAATATTACAGTATAGGGATGTCATGTTCTATCACAGATCAACTTCGACTGTTTGTAAATGCTTGAAAAAATAAGAAGGGATAGTAGCTGCAGTAACAGAAGATACTGAAGATTGGAGTGGACCATTAAAAGAAATTTTGCAAATAGGGAAGTTACCAGATGACAAGTCAGCGGCGTATCACATCACGAGAAGAGCTATGTCATACACTTTGGTAGGCAATGTACTCTACAGAGGTTTTTTGATCAGATGTGGCTAAGATGACTTAACAGAGCTGAAGCACAGGATATTGTCAACAAAGTACACACTATATTGTGTGGAGCTCACAAGTCAAGGCCAAAGATGAAGATGAAAATTAAGAGACTAAGATAATATTGGCCAGTGATGTTTATAGATTGCATGGATATAACCAGAAAGTGTCGCCTGTGACAAGTTCATGGCGTTGAGTTGCACCAACCTTCGAATGTGCTACACCTGACTGTTGCCTTGTGGCCATTCGAGTGTTGGGTCATGGATATAGTAGGTCCAATAGACCCTTCATCTTTGAAGGGACACATATTTATTCTGGAGACAACATATTACTTCTGAAAGTGGGCAGAGGTAGTGATGTTACGAGAGATTTCAGGGCAACATGTTCTTCAAATTTTCAAGGGTCAGATTGTCTACTATTTCAGTGTTCTGCACAGAGCAATTTTGGACAACGGGTCAGCCTTCAAAAGCACCATGATTAACCATTTCATCAAATGACATGGGATAAATTTGACATATTCTATGATCTACTATCCAAGAGTGAATGACCTGACTGAAGCCTTCAATAAGATTCTTACGCAAATTTTGCAGAAAACATTGGAAGATAGTAAGAGAGGTTGGCATGAGAAGTTATTAGAGGACTTGCAGGACAACTGGACAACTTTCAAAACTCCTACTCCATGTACACCAAATGCGCTCGGGTACGGGTCTAACGACGTACTTCTATTGGAGGTTAAGCTACCATCTATCAGAATCACCATCGCCAATCTGATTACAGCAGTAAATAATACAAAAACTATACTCACAGAATTAGATAGTCTCAACGGAAAATGATTAGAAGTGCATCATAATCTAGAACTTTATCAAGAAAGAATGGTGCAGTCTCACGACAAGTTGGTTCGCTCCAGGGCTTTCAATGTTTATGATATCATAGTTGTTCTCAAAAGACCTATCCTTGCACACTGTAAGATAGGTGGAAAGTTTGAACCAATTAAGGTTGGACCATTTGTCATAGAGATGCCCAATTTAGGAGGATCTTACCAGCTGGTAAAATTTTGAGGTGAGAAGCCTATGTTTCCAGTCAATGGATGATACTTCAAGACATATTATGCAGCTTGAAGTTCCCGGAAGTGAATTTCCAAATATAATATTTGTTCTGAGGAATGGCGATTTGATCAGTGTCTATGACTGGGCCAAAAATTTTTTTAATAAAATTAATCTCAATAAAATAGAAATTTGAATTTGTACATCTAAGCTCTCCACTTTAATTTTGAATTTGGCTAAATTAATTTAAATAAAATGCTTGCACTTGTATATTCCTAAAATCTACTTGAGAATAATTTGTTACTATTCATGTTCATTTTGAATTTCATCAGGTTGATGTTTTCCTATCTTTTGCAAGAGAATGTCAGGTAGGAAGCTAATTTTCTCGTTTAAAGATAGCTTTAATCTCACACTGGATGAAGAAAAGGCAGTACAGGGCAGTGTTGGGAATTTTGACTTGGGCTACAGTCAGGTCAATGTGGACTATGAGGATCCCTTGATGAACATTGTTAGCCCACGAGAGATGGAGGGGATACAGTTGTTGCTAAGAATCAATTCTAAGGAAGTCTCATCACTAAAGAGGAATAACTTAGAAAAGGTACAATATCCAATGGAAAGGACCAGCTACTTATAATCGATGCTTATTATGCCTGAGGGAGATCTAGTCGTTGCTTCTTGATACATCAAAATAATATATTGTTTCAAGTACCTACTTTATGCTTATTTTTTGTAACATTGTACTTTAAAGAAGGGTATTTTTGTGTTCTTCTTGCAGGTATATCATTTTTAGGCATTTGGAGCAAGAATGACAAAAAGGACAAAATTTTGAGCCAAAATAACAAATTTTTTTATTCTGGCTCACGATGCACCAGATCAGCGCATGATGTGTCAGGGACGACTTTTCAAATTAATACGGTTCGAGACAAATTTTTTTTGAATTTCAAAAGCATGCTTGTTCTACACACCTCTTGGATTAATTCAATGCATTAAGACACTTTGTAATGTTCTTTTATGTAGCGATATGACTCTTGGATCAAATGACACATCTTTTGAATTCAAAAGATTTGACTTTTGGAGGGAATTTTGGATGAAATTTTGAATTCTTTTTCAAATGAGGTAGCCCAAAATAAAAGAGAAGACTTCAATACTTGCGAGTGTGGCGTGAAGGAGAGAAAGTGTGGCATGAAGGAGAGAATGTTGGCGTGAGTTAGAGAGAGAAGAAGGGACTTTATTCTAAGTTGTAAGAGGAGAGGAAAGGTGAGAGATTCTTCTTCATTACACTTCTAAGAGATAACTGGGAGTGATTGTGAAGAGAGAAATGCTTGGAGAGAACTTCTAGGGATTTTCTTGGGAAGGATTGTGAGATAAGTTGTATTTTTTTTTCTTCTATTTTGTAAACTTATTTTTGTATATGAAATCCGAGTTTATCGTATTTTTCTCATGAATTCTTAGCAAACTTATTTGTCATTCTCCCTACTTTGAGATATATTTTTGTGAAGAATAGATTTTTTTCCACTATTTTAAATGATAATAATTTGTGATGATTTGAACTCCGATCTTTATTTATTTTTTTATCTGCCTAATTGAAATGTTAAAACTTATTGAGAGACATATATCTTAAATGAGATATGATTTCTACAACATAGGCAGAATCACATTTCATTTCATGATAGAGTATGTCATCCATGGAATTGGGTGCAAATAAGTAGGGAAATATACTTTGTTAGATGGAGAATTGGAGATTTTAAGTTGACAGATTAAAATCCCCAATTTAGTCTTGTTGATTGGAAACTAAAGTAAAATTGTTAGCTCTCAAGGGAGGGAGAAATGGGAGCTCTAGAGTGGCAGTCAGTATCCTCCCAGCCTAACCATATAATTAGGGACCAAACTCTCGATTAGTCAATGTTCTTTATAGCATTTCAAAGAGGGTAAGCAATATGATTACTCCTATTTTGCACAAAACAAGTCTTTTATATATTTTCAAATGATTTCAATTTCTTCAAAAACCATATACTCAATGTAAAGGGGAAGGATGCTTTCTTAAATTTTAATATTTCATCACAACAAAAACTTTGTTTAATGTTTGTAATTTTACGTTTGAAATTTTAGTATTTTGTTTAGTTTAATTTTTATAGTCTTACATTTGCACTTTAATTAGCTTTCACTTGATGAGTTAATTTTCAAACTTCACACTTTACTTTTACATTTACTTTTGTTATAAAATAATTTTCATAATTTACTCTTAGGATTTTCTAACTTCTTTGTGGGATCGATATCTAGGATTCCATTAGAGCCCTTTATTACTTGAGAGATAGGTATACTTGCATTAATTTTATAAGGGAATTTGGTAGATTAAAAAGAGTTTTAAAAGTTAAATTACTTTCATAAAAATTACTTTTGTTGGGATTATATTGCATATTTTATATATATCGACCGTGTGTAATTTTGCAATATTGAAAAATTTTGCCAAAATTCTCGCACTAAATCGCCCCGCATCAAGTTTTTGGCACCGTCGGTGGGGACGTGAAACACCTAAAATATATAATGTTATTAGGCACATTTTTATACCTATTTTTGAGATATTTCACTTTAATAGAAGGTATTTTTGTGCTTTTCTTGCAGATACAAGTAAAATTAGAAAAATGCTTAATAGAGTGAAAAAAGATCAAATTTGGAGCAAAAAGGTGAAAAATTGTGCAAAATAGTTTTGGCACCTAAGTGCCAAATCTGCTGCTTAAGCGCCAGTTAAATAGAGAAGGCCACACCTAAGAGTTGAGACCCCGCGCTTAACCGCCAGTGGCAGTTACTAGACGAGTTAAATCAGTTTTCACGAATTTTGAAGAGGTTTTTGAGGCACCCATTGGCTTAATAGTTGGTTATAACCACCATGGATGAAAATTATCATGAAAGAATGCGTCTCTTGGTAAAATACATCGAATCAAGACACATTTTGATAATATCCCAAGGCACCTCTTGGAAAACTATAAAAGAAAGAAGAGAGGACTTAGAAAAGAGTCCTGAAAATGTTAGCAAGTTTTGAAAGTTCTTCTCTGAGGAGTTAGTTTGGAGAGATTTTTAGGAACCACTTTTTATTTAATTTATCCTTTTTATTATTTTGTTTTGACTGATTGTAAAAAGAAGAGATTGAAAGAAACTTCAATAGTTTGGTGGAGGACTTGAGATAAGCTTTTATCACTTGGTTTTAGACTACTTTTGGTTTTAATTGAGACTTGTTGTTGGATTGACAATGATTTCTTCTTTTAAACTAAAGTGTGGTTCTATTTTCTCCATGGATTGTAAGTAGTTTTCATTATCTTTCTTATTAAAATGATAAGTAATTAAGTTTTGGATGGAATCTGTGGAGAGTATTAATCTTTAATGTTGGAAGTTGTGATGATTTAAATCCATGCACTTCTTTTACTTCTTGATTTGGCCAATCCATATGTTAAATTTTTTTGTGAGAACATGTAAGAATCTGGCTGGTATTGTCTTAGTCAACAATTGGAAAGAATTTCATGAGTTTGTATGAATGAGAATGTAATTCATATGATTAAGTGCAAAGAAATAGGAAAATATTCATTGATGGGTGTCGAGTTAGAGGACTTTAAAGTGACAGGTTAAAGCCCCCAACTTGGTTTATTTTTTTAGGTTCTAATACGAGAATGTTAGCCGCAAGGTGGAGGGAATCGATGAAACTCTAGAGTGAGAGCTAATATCTTCCCTGCCTAGCCGGTCTTCAGAATTATTCAAATATTAAATTAGTCAATGTTCTTTATAGCGTCTCTAGTAAGGGTAAAGAATATTATTGCTCATATTTGGCTCAACAAAATTTGCATACTTCCACAACAAAATTCTTATAATTATTACTGATTCATGGTAAGAAGAAAGATATTTTTATATTAAGTACTTTTCTTCTACAAAAACTAATACCAAAAATATTGAAATTTTAAATTCTTGCAAAAATTGTTTTTAGTTTCAGTAATTATCTTTTTAAAAATAGAAAAACTTTCTAAAAAGTGCATATTGCATAATCTTCCCTGTGTGTTCGATATTCAGATCTTAATCAAAAAGTCTTATATTACTTGATAACGATACATATACTTGAATAGTATCCTAATATAAATATATATAAATTAAAATGTTAAATTCTTATTTTTCTTCACGATCAAGTTATTGGTTTGTTGCAAAATAAGGAAATACAAGTGAAAAATACCTTCAAAATTATTGTTATATTATGCATAAGCATAGAGTATGGGATCAAGTTTTTGGCGTCGTTACGGGAAAGAAAAATAAGTAAATTTCGATTTTTAGAAGTCTTATTTAAAATTTGAATATTGTGTCTTATTTTGAACCTTTTATTTTATTTTATTTTATTCTATGTTAGTGTATACGTAGTTTAGGATCTGAGGACTAATGTCATACGATTCTGAGTTAGAGAGAATTATTGGCAAAATCAAAAAACCAAAAAAATTTAAAATCTTGAAGAATCCAAATAAATTACAGAAACGACAAACTAAAATAATCAAAATGCTGAAATTCATCAAGAGTTTAGACCCTTAAGAGATTATGACAACCCTACTATAGATGAACTTCAATGTAGTATTCAAAAACCTACTATAGTGGCTAATTCATTTGAGCTTAAACCTGCTATTATCCAAATGGTATCAAATAATCAGTTTGGGGGATCACGAGCTGAAGATCTAAGTTTACATCTAACCAATGTTCTAGAATTATGTGATATATTTAAATACGATGGTGTTTCAGATGATGTCATAAGACTTAGGTTATTTCCTTTATCACTTAAGGATAAAACTAAGATGTGGTTGAATTCATTAGCACCTGGATCTATCAGAACATGGGGTGATTTAACACAAAAATTCCTTGCTAAATATTTTCCACCATCAAAAACTGTAAAGCTTAGAAATGATATTACATCTTTTAAACAGTTTGAAGGGGAATCTATTTATGAAGCATGGGAACAACTTAAAGAACTCCTAGGAAAGTGACCACACCATGCTATACCAGATTGGTTAATAATTTAAACCTTTTATAATGGATTAATTAGTTCTCTTAGATCTATTATCGATGCTGCTACTGGTGGTTTATTGATGTCAAAAACATTTTATGATGCTTATGCTTTAATTGAAGAGATGGCAGCGAATAATTTTTAATGGCCTTCTGAGAGGTTAAATCTAAAGAAAGTTGTCAACATTCATGAAACTAATGCATTTACTATGTTAACAAATCAAGTTGTTGCGATTTCAAGGAAGTTAGACCAATTTGGAATGAATTTTTCTCAACCAATTTCCATGATTGAAGAGAATTCATTAGGCCAAATTGTAGATTCTCAAGCATCATTAGAAACTTTGAATGCCATAAATAATAAGCAAAATAACCCATATTCCAATTATTTAAACACAGGTTGGAAGAACCATCCCAACTTTAAGTGGAATAACAATTCGGGTGGTAATAATCAACAATGAGGGAACAACCAAGTAAATCCATTGGGAAACTGGAACAACCAAGGGAATAATAGGTATTGATCTACTTATCCTCTATGTTTAAATAGTAATAAACAATTTAAGGATAAGAAGTTGTCTATAGAAGAAGTGGTGTTACAAATGGGTAATCAGTTTCGAAGTGAGGGAGCTACAATTAGAAATACTGAGAATCAACTTGGGCAACTTGGAAGTTCATTAAGTAATAGATCCCAAGGAACACTTCCTAGTAATATTTAATCAAATATAAAAGGCCAGAATAAAGAACAAGTTAAAGCTGTACAACTTAGAAGTGGAAGAGAGTTGGAAGGTAGGGTTCAAATAGAGATTGAAGTAGAGTAAGAAGAAATGGAAGGACCAAAAGAGGATGCTCCAAAAGATTCTGAAAGACCTATTTCTTCACCAAATCTTTATTTAGAAAAACCACCACATCCATTTCCTCAGAGACTTTGATAACAGAAGTTGGATAAGCAATTTTCAAAATTTATGGAAATATTTAAGAAACATACAATCAATATTCCATTAGTTGAAGCCTTAGAACAAATGTCAAGCTATGTAAAGTTTATGAATTATATTCTCAATAGAAAAAGTAAGTTTGAAGATAATGAGACTGTTTCACCTAGTGAGCAGTGCAGTGTTATAATTTAGAAGAAACTTTCTGAAAAGCATAAAGATCCTAGTAGCTTTACAATTCCATGTGCAATAGAAGACATATTTTAAGGGAAAGTTTTATGTGATTTAGGTGTAAGCATTAACCTTACGTCATTATTAATATTTAAAAGATTGGGATTAGGAGAAATAACCCCTACTACTGTAACTCTGCAGTTAGCAGATCATTCAATAATCTATCCTAATGGAGTTATAGAAGATGTCCTAGTGAAAGTGGATCTATTTATCTTTCCTATTGATTTCATTTTGCTAGATATAGAGGAAGATAAAAAGATACCTATCATTTTGGGGAGACCTTTCCAGCCACAGGAAGAGCAATGATAGATGTCCAGAAAGGGGAATTAACATTGCACGTTAATGATCAAACTGTTACTTTTAACATTCAAAATCAATGAAATACCCTGCAAAAGGTAAAGATGATGAATGTTATAGAATGGATGTTATAAGATATCTGAGCGAATGTCATTTCAAGACTACTTATGAAGAAAAATCTGAAGAGAAATGTTTGGAACATGAGCAAGAAGAGGAAATAGATCAATCTGTAAACATTTTTAAGAAAGATTCAGGTTATGTTCAAGAAAGTTTTGAAATTTTAGACATGATAAACAAAGACAAATCATTTTGTCCATTTATTAAAAAACCTCGAGAACTTGATTTGAAATTACTTCCTAAACATTTAAATTATATCTTTTTAGGAGATTCCTCTACTTTACCAGTTATAATTTTCTCAAAGTTAAGAAAGGAAGAAGAGGAAAAGTTGATTAAAATTTTTAAATTTTTTAAGAAAGCCTTTGGATGGACCATTACTGATATTAAGAGAATCACTCCTTAAATATATATGCGTAGAATTTATCTGGAAGAAAATTGCAAACCCAGGGCTGATCCACAAAAGAGATTAAATCCTGTTATGAAAGAGGTTGGTAAGAAAGAAATTTTAATGTGGTTAGATGCTGGAATTATCTACCATATTTTAGATAGTGCACGGGTTAGTCCAATTCACTATGTTCCTAAGAAAGGAGGAGTAAATGTAACTATGAATGAGCATAATGAGTTAATACCTACTAGACATGTTACAGGGTGGAGAATATGAACAGATTATAGAAAATTAAGTCTTGCACTAGTAAAGATCATTTTCCACTACCCTTTCTAAATCAAATGCTAGATAAACTTGATGGGCATAAATACTTCTATTTTCTAGATGGATATACCAGTTATCACCAAATTCAAATATCTACTGAGGATCAAGAGAAAACAACATTTACCAGTCTTTATGGTATTTTTGCTTTTAGAATAATGCCCTTTGCTTTATGTAAGGTCCTTGCTACATTTCAAAGATGTATGATGGCAATTTTTTGAGATTTAACTGAAAAAGGGATTGAAGTCTTTATGGATGACTTCTCAGTGTTTGTAACTTCATTTGACTCATGTTTAGAACATTTCTCCAAAGTTCTTAAGTACTGTAAAGAAACAAATTTAGTCCTTAACCGGGAAAAATGCCAACTTATGGTAACAGGAGGAATTGTATTAGGTCATCAAATATCAAAATATGGTATGGAAGTAGATCTTGCTAAAATTCAAGTGATCACTAATTTACCTTATTCAACAAATGTAAGGAAAACTAAGAGTTTTTTAGGACATGTGGATTCTACAGACAATATATTAAGGAATTTTCAAAGATGCTAAGTCATTATGCCATTTACTAGAGAAAGATGCAATTTTAAATTAATGAGGAATGCCTAAAATCTTTTAAATTATTGAAAGAAAAATTAATTGCTGCATCAATTATATTTTCACCAAATTAGGAAAAACCTTTTGAATTAATGTGTGATACAAGTGATTATGTCATTTGAGATGTTTTAGGACAAATATATGATAAAATTTTCAAAGGTATTTAATATGCTAGCAAAACTCTTAATGAAACTCAAATTAATTATACAACAACTGAAAAAAAGTTATTAGCAATAGTATATGCCTTTGATAAATTTAGATCATATTTGATTGAAACACATTGTATAGTGCGTATAGATCATTCTGCTATTAAGTACTTAATGAAAAAGAAGGATACTAAACTGAGATTTATAAGATGGATTCTTCTTTTACAAGAATTTGATTTTGAAAAAGTAGATCAGAAAAGGATTAAAAATCAAATTGCTGATCATTTATCCAGGCTTTAATTAGAAAAACCACTATGTTTTGAAAATTAAATTAATGAACATTTTCCAGATGAAAAACTGTTCACTATTAATGAGTGTCGTGTTCCATGGAATGCCAACACTGTGAACTATAATGTTAGTAATATTATAGCCTATGGAATGGCATACCAACGGAAGAGGAAATTTATTTCTGAAGCTAAGACATATTTTTGGGATGACCCATTTTTATATAAACAAGGAATGAATTTGATCATTCGAAGATGTGTACCATTAGAAGAAACTTATGAAATTATCCAAAAATGTCATAATTCTTATTTTGGGGGCATTTTGGTGTTGATAAAATAGCATAAAAAATTCTACAATCTGGGTTTTATTAGCCTACAATTTTTAGAGAAGTTAATCCTTATATCAAAACTTGTGATAGATGTTAAAGAGTAGAAAATATTTCTATAAGAAATGAGATGCCCTTCAATTTAATGCTAGAAGTTAAAATATATGATGTTTGGGGATTAGATTTCATAGGACCATTTATACCATCTTTAAAAAATTTGTATATTATGTTAGCAGTGGACTATGTATCCAAATGGATAGAAGTTGTTACTTTATCTTGATGTGATGCTCAAATTGTTGCAAAATTTTTGAAAACGAACATAATTTGTAGATTTGGGATGCCGAGAGTTATCATTACTGATGGGGCAAGTCATTTCAGAAATGCCATTATGGAGAAGTTATTAAAGAAATATCATATAAATCATAGAATTGCTACAGCTTATCATCCTCAAACAAGTGGTTTAACTGAATTATCCAATCAGGAAATTAAAAGAATTATAAAAAAATCTATGAAAACAAAAAAAAATGGATTAGTCAGTCAAACTTAACTATGCTTTGTAAGCTTATAGGACTACATATAGAGCTCTTATAGGAATTTCCCCACATAGGCTAATATTTGGGAAAGCTTGTCACTTACTAGTTGAACTTGAGCATAAAGCATTTTGGGCTATTAAAGAGTTCAATTTATAATTTAAAAGATGCTGGTGAGAAAAGAATTTTATAATTAAATGAGCTTGAAGAGATAACGAATGAACCTTATGAGAGTACTAAGATTTATAAAGAAAAGATCAAAATGTGGCATGATCAAAAGATTCTTACTAAAAATTTTTAGCCAGGGTAACAAGTTTTGCTATATAATGCAATGTCAAGATTATTTCCAGGCAAGCTTAAGTTCAGGTGGATGGGCTCATTTGTTGTGATTAAAGTTTATCCTTATGGAGCTGTGGATATTAAACATCTTAATTCTGAGAAAATTCTGAAAGTGAATGGACATAGAATAAAACCCTATTATATAGGGGATCAACATAAATATAATGATGGAACCAAAATCATAACTGGTTACGTCGGGCTGACGAGGCAAAACCAAGCGCTTTTTGGGAGGCAACCCATAGTTATCAGTGTGTTTTTGCGTTGATTATTGTTTTGAGTATGATTAAGAAATTTAGAGTAGTATTTTTGAGTTTATTATGTGCTAGTAATGATTTTTAGACTTTATTTAGTGATGTAGACAAGTTAGAATAAGAATTTAGAAGTTAAGTTGTCTGGTGCAATGTGCACTGGCGCTTAAGCGCGATAATTTAATCACATGTGTAAATTTCATTTTCTAAAAGGTGTAACNGGCGCTTAAGCGCGATAATTTAATCACATGTGTAAATTTCATTTTCTAAAAGGTGTAACTCCAATTTAGTTGGAATAAACGTGTCTTGGCAGTTTATAGTCGTGTCTATAAGTAATGAGGGGGAATTAGGCCTATAAATAAAGGAGGTTTGTGAAGGAATTTCACCCGGGATTATTTTTAGCCATAAAAGTCTAAGAAAAAGAGAGATTTAGAGAAAATTTCTTCATGGGAGATGGATCTGAAGAAGAAGGAAGAAGCTATGAGGAAGACATTCATTAGTCAAAGTGCATAGGAGAAGTATAATGGTTTCTCAGTCGTTATTATTGAAGGGATATCGGAGAAGATCAATAAGATGGAGAATACTATATCTGTATTAGAGACTAAAGTGCTTGAATTGTATGCTCATACAAAACATATTGGGTGGAAACTTAAGTTGCAATTCAGCCATACTATTTATGTAGAGGAAGGGGATAAGGCGATGTACCTTAAGCAAAGGTGGACCGAAGATGATAGTATTAGAGCTCGTCACCACCGTCCGTTTTATCAACTCTATATTTCTGGAGAGACTACTGAGAGACAAGAATTTGTTCCTTCTAATCAAGAGTGACATTAAGTTAAGTGTTAGGAATTGTGTGTTTGGAGTCATGATTTTAAGTGTGTTAGTGTTTATGTCTTGTCTTTAGTGTTTGTGTCACTTATGTCTTCAATTATGAATGTGTGTTAAGTGTTTTGTACTTAGGAAAATTTTCTCATCCAAGACTATTTAGAGAGAGAATGAAGTGTTAAATGTGTTTGTACTTGTTTGTGAATTAATATAAGTTTATTTTTATGAAACTTTGTGTTATTTTTAGCCTTGAATTGAATTAATTTTTATGGAGATATTTGAGAGAGAAGGGAGTTATATGAAGTAAAAATAGTCATTTAAGTGCTATGAGACCATTTATGGGTGGTTTAGCTAGGCTAATATGCATTTTACTTATAATTAAAAATTTTAAAAATTGTGCACTAGCGCCTCCACATCTCATGCTTAAGCGCAAGCCAACCCGAGAGGCAGGCGCCTAAGCGCCGATATACGAAAACCAGTTTGCGAATGGTTAAAAGTGAATTTTAATCCAAAAATACCATTTTTAACGCCTCCTACCATCTTCCCCAACTCAATTTCACGATTTTGAGGGCTAGGGCAAGTGAAATTTGGAGATTTTCTGGTGGAATCGAGTGAGATTTGCTAGATACAAGTTCTTTGAGGTAAGAACTTGACTTCTTTGCAAAAATTTTGGATTTTCACCATATATTTTAAGCATATTTGGAAGATTTAAAAAATTTACTATTAATGGTGAAAAGTTGAGAAAAATCTATGAAAATTGCTAGGGAAGTTTAGTTATTGCTTTTAGTAGTTTAGATTAGTGATTTAAACTTGATTTTTAAAGTTATTTTTGGAATTTATCAATTTGTAGAATGTCACCAAGAATGAAAAAGAGCAGAGGAAAGAGCCCATTTGATTTAAGCAAATTTGTCAGTTCAAAAGCTCAAAATCGATATAGTGACGCTCTATAGTCACAAAAATTGATTTAGGAGTGATGTATTAAGAGTCGATGTGGTGAAGTGGAAGACTTGATAGTCTGCCGATAGTGGGAAAAATTCTGTTGTTTCTCTCCTGTCGCAGTCATTTCTGTTGTGAGGGAGTTTTATGCAAATCTCCCAGAGGTTAAGGATGATCGAGTTATGGTTCAAGGGAAGTTAGTACCTTTTACTCCAGAGGTAATCAACTTTTTTTACCATTTACCATCAGGGACTTTATGTTTCTATGCGAATTATAGTCTTACAGAAGTGGAATTAGACGAGATTATTTCATCAAACCATATATATTTTCAAATGATTTTAATTTTTTCACAAACCATATAATTATTATAAGGGGGAAGGATGCTTTGGTAAATTTAAACTTTCCATCACAAAAAAAATGTTGTTTAATTTTTGTAATTTTACTTTTGAATGTTTAGTATTTAATTTAGTTTAACTTATGTAGTCTTTCATCTACACTTTAATTAGCATTCACTTGATTAGTTAATTTTCAAACTTCGCACTTTACTTTAACTTTTGTTTTTTTTATAAAATAATTTTCATAATTTACTTTTAGGATTTTTCAACTTATCTATGGGATCGATATCTAGGACTCCCTTAGAACCCTTTATTACTTGAGCGATACGTGTACTTGCGTTGATTTTAAAGGGGATTTGACAGTTTAAAAAAAAGTTTTAAAAGACATATTATTTTCATAAAAAGTATTTTTGTTGGGATAATATTGTATATTTATTATATATCTATCGTGTGTAACTTTGTAATATTGAAAAATATTTGCAAAATTTTCACAATAAATTGCCACACATCACTTCTGCAGAGAGAGTTCCTGATGCTGCACTAATGAGGACACAACACTGAAATGCCAACCACCATAAGCATAGATCATTAGTTTTCTTGGAGAAAAGATGTGCTAAGGAAGTAGCTACGCGCTCACTTCGATTAATGAGGAAGAATTCTATGATCCAAAATTAAAGGAGACTTTCACAAGTTTGCCGATCATTGAGGATGAGCCAGAGTTCGTTGTGGAGTCTATACCGTCTGAGGTCTTTGATGAGCTTTATACAGGATGACCGATGTGCAATGTCAACATACCCAGACAGACACGATTCACAGGATCAGTTACAAAGTGCTCGGAATGTAATGTCCTTGACTTGGAGAGTTATGGGACATATGAAGAATACAGAGCCGACACCATGAGATTTAGGAGTGCAGAGCACCTAGATGTTGAGCCATACATACTACAGTTTGCAGCGCCATCACAGTTACAAATTATTTTAGAGGTTGAGATAGAGGATCAACACCAACATTTGTAAAGGATTCCCACATCAGAACTAGAAAGAATGAGTAGGGTCCAAAAGAGAGAATTTGAGTATTATGAAGAAATCCAATGAAAATTCATTAATATCCTAGAGAGACTGGAGCTACATACTAGAGTATTCTCAAAGAATGATGAAATAAGGATCCTCAACTGTGTTTTTGATTTAGGGGATAGAGGCCGAGACAATTTGTTAACTAAGAAAACGTATTCCGAGCCATAGAGGTGGATGTGTGGAAATGGCAGGATCACTATTTTGTGTGGATGCTATTATAACTTTATTAAGGATAGGAACAGGAACCCCTTGGGCATTTTGAGATATGATGATGTGGATCCTATATCACCCACAATAAAGAGGATGATCAAAACGATGGTGAGCTGGAGTATACTACCTGCAGATTGTATTCCAAATAGCTGCATCATCAATATTTATTAAGAAGGAGACTGCATACCTAACCACATTGATCATCATGACTTTGTCAAACCCTTCTAGACTGCTTCATTTACGATCAAAAGAAAGATCATGTTTGGTAAGGAGATAGATATCTTCGGTCATAGATATCTTCGGTCCTGGAGAGTTCTGAGGTTCAGTTGAGATTTCACTACCAGTTGAATCAGTATTGATTTTGAAAGGAAATGTAGTAGACTTGGCCAGGCATTGCATCCATGAAGTGCCACCCGCAGAGTCTTAGTGACGTTTCAAGGAATGAATGACAGTAAAATATCATAAGGATTCCAGCCAGATCCAAAGTTAGAGGAGCTACATCCGTATGAGTAGTGAGATAGCTGTACTTCTAAGTATACATGAAAGGACTCCTGTTTTGAAGTGTGTCTTAGAAAGATAGCTTGATCACAAGCTTACCTCAGGGGACACACATACATTTCCTACCTTTTGTACTGTGTCAGAGCGGAGGAGATATGATATGCGATATTAAAACTTCTACATGGATGTACTCAGCATGTTGTTTTGTGCAGTTTTAGCATGTTATCAGATGTACTACATTTTTGAAGAAGAATTAATAGTTTTTTTGAATTTCAGTAAATTTATTGAGCTTCCTTTTGGTGTTATTGATGAGAAGCTGCATGACCACACATTGATCCTAATTTTGAACAATACAAAGAAAGTTTAATGAAAAAAGTAAAATCCAAAACTAGAAGATTAATTAAATAAAATCATATTTTAAATACCTTGATAGTAAAAAATATACAAAAAAATGATAAAGAATAATAAGTGAATTCTCTTGAATCTCTCACATTTTGTGTTCTTCACACACATTCTGCATTCACCTTACAATTCCCATTGTCTACAAAATTTGCCACAACTTTCCTTCTTCACAATTTTCACACTATGCATTCTTCTCACGAGTTTCCATGTCCATTTCACATAACCTCACACTCTACACAAGATTTCAAAAAATATTTGAGTTGGTGCAAGGATTGTGATTCTGTCCACAAATTTCCTACACTCCATTCCTATTTTTTCCATTCACAATATTCTTGGGATCAGTACCCAAATTTGAATTTTGCTTTCGCCACCTCTTAGTTTGGATTCAAATCCCTGAGCCTTCCTTCCAATTGTAGCTCATCACCTCTTATGCTGGATTTGAGTCCTCGAGCTTTCCTTCCTAATGTGACACCCTTCTCTACCTCTTGAGTTGGGTGTGAGTCCCAAAGTTTTCCTTCTCCATGTAGTAAGTTTAAAATTCCCTTCCACTACCTCTTGGGTTGGATGTGAGTCCTCAAGCATTCTTTCCTAATGTGACATCCTTTTCTACCTCTTGAGTTGGATGTGACTCCTCAAGCATTCCTTCTCAAATTAGAAAATTTGAAATTCCCTTTGTAACCTCTAGGATTGAATGTGAGTCCTCGTGCTTTCCTTCTCAATTTAGCTCACCACCTCCTAAGTTGGATGTGAGTCCTCGAGCTTTCCTTCCTAATGTGACACCCTTTCCTACCTCTTGAATTGGATGTGAGATTCGAGCTTTCATTCTGAATGTAGAAAATTTGAAATTCCTTTCAGTTACCTCTTTAGTTGGATGTGAGTTCCAGAGTTTTCTTCCTTATTTTGCGAGTCTCTATGCTTTCCTTCCTATTGTGACACCCTTCATTATCTCTCGAGTTGGAAGTGAGTCCTTGAGCTTTTTTTCTAAATGTAGCAAATTTAAAATTCTCTTCTGCTACCTCTTGGGTTGGATGTGAGTCCTCGAGCTTTTCTTCCTAATGTGCCTGCACTATTTTGTGAGTTGGATGTGAGTCCTTGAGCTTTCCTTGTCAATGTAGCAAATTCAAAATTCACTTCCACTACCTATTGGGTTTGATGTGAGTCCACAAACTTTACTTCCCAATGTAGCTTGTCACCTCTTACGTTGGATGAGAGTCCTCATGCTTTCCTTCCTAATATGACACCATTCGCTACCTCTTCAGTTGGATGTGACTCGTAGATCTTTCCTTCTCAATGTAGTAAATTTGAAATTCCTTTCTGCTACCTCTTTAGTTAGATGTGAGTCCACGAACTTACCTTCCTAATGTTACACCCATCGCTACTGCTTGCATTAGATGTGAGTCCTTGAGCATTCCTTCTCATAGAAGAAATTTGAAATTTCCTTTTACTACATCTTGGGTTTGATGTGAGTACTTGAGCTTTCCTTCCCAATGTAGCTCATCACCACTTAGGTTTGAGGTAAGTCCTCCAGCTTTCCTTCCTAATGAGACAACCTTCGTTACCTGTTGAATTGGATGTGAGTCTCCGAGCTTTCCTTCTCAATGTAGTAAATTTGAAATTCCCTTTTATTTCTTCTTTGGTTGGTTGTGAGTCTCGAAATTTTTCTTCTCAATATTGCTCAGCACCTCTTAGGTTGGATGTGAGTCCCCGAGCTTTCCTTCCTAATGTGACACCCTTTGCTACATCTGAAGTTGGATGGGTGTCTCTAAGATTTCCTTCTCAATGTAGGAAATTTAAAATCTCATTCAACTACCTCTTCGGTTAGACGTGAGTCCCCGAGCTTTCCATCTTAATGTAGCTCATCACCTCTTAGGTTGGTTTTGAGTCCCTAAGCATTCCTTCATAACGTGACACATTTTGCTACCTCTTGAATTGGATGTGAGTCCCCGAGCTTTCCTTGTCAATGTAGTCAATTTGGACTTTCCTTCTGCTAACTCTTGGGTTAGATGTGAGTCCCCAAGCTTTCCTTCCCAATGTAGCTTGTCACCTATTATGTTGGATGTGAGTCCCCAAGCTTTCCTTCATAATGTGACACCCTTTGCTACCTCTCGAGTTTAATGTGAGTCCCCGAGCTTTCCATCTCAATTTAGCAAATTTTAAATTCCCTTCCACTACCTCTTAGGTTGGATGTGAGTCCCTGAGCTTTCCTTCCCAATGTAGCTAGTTTCCTCTTAGGTTTGATGTGAATCCCCAAGCTTTCGTTCCAAATGTGACACCCTACACTACCTCTTAAGTTGGATGTGAGTCCCAGAGATTTCCTTCTCAATGCAGAAACTTTGAAATTCTTTACCATTGTAGCTCGTCTCCTCTTAGGTTGGATGCGAGTCCCTGATCTTTCCTTCCTAATGTAAAACCTTTCGCTACCTCTTGAGTTGGATGTGAGTCCCCGAGCTTTCCTTCTCAATGTAAAAAATTTGAAATTTCTTTCCACAACCTCTTGGTTTGGTTTTGAGTACCCGAACTTTCCTTCCCAATGTAGCTCATCAGCTCTTAGGTTGGGTGCGAGTCCTAGTGCTTTCCTTCCTAATGTGAGATTCTCAGCACTTGTCATTACATCTTGGGTTGGATGTGATTCCCGGTGCTTTCCTTCCTAATGTAACACCTCTTTTCCTTGATCGGTCTCTTGAGTTGGAGGTGAGTCAATGTGCTTTCCATCTTGACTCGACCACTCCACACATTCTTAATTCACAAAATCTTTCATAAAACATGAAATCAAATTAAATTAAATTTTAACTAAAGCTAAAATGAAGTGAATTTGAATCAACTTAAATTACATCTTCTTCATGACAATCATTCTCTTTGACAGTTGTCTCTAGAAGTCCACCTTCTGATTCTCAACGGGAGTCCCTATCTAGTCCTCAGTGGAAACCTTTTTCATTTTGTTTCTTCTCTACTCTGAGCATGTTGGCTTAGGAATTTATGTTAGTTTTTATCTCTTCAGTCAATTCCAATACGTGTGGTGTGCTTGCCTGATACACCACACCTATTGGAGGGCCATTTGTTGACCTCACTTTTAGTTGAGATATAATCTCTTCGTTGGATGCCTAGGATATAGCCGTAGGACTTTCCTGTTGACTATCCTAGAAAACTAGTCATGGAACCATCACCATTAAGAATTTTAAATTCTTCTTTGCTCATCTTGGAGTTTCACATGTTGGTAATAACCTCTACCATATAGCAGGTGGAACTATCATGGGGGAACTCAAGGGGATTTCCCAGAGGACTATATGGCCTTAGGGCTAGCCCTGGGTGGTGTGTCTTTGGTCAATCTTACACACACACTTGAACCCCTCACTCTCACTCACAACATCAACCCTAACCTACTCATACCAAGCCCAGTTCTCCCATTCTTTGGAAACTTATGTGGATGGTCCCCCAAACCTTTAACCCTTGGCTAGTGTTTGGATAAGACTAACAAATGGAGGATCCAAAATAGCGATTCTTTGTTCTCATGGCACGATAAAGGTATTTTTTATGATTAACATTCCTATTGAACCCTAATTCTATCCAAACACCCAATTTTGGCCTTTTAGCCCAAAATTTTCCCTAAATTACCAAATTACCCCTGGACTAATTTTTTCAAATTTCCCAGCCCAAAAATGGTTCCAAACAACTTTAAACCACTCAAATTGTCAAAAACATCCCAAAACTCCAAAAATTTTCCAAAATTCCCAAAATAATCCTAACTTCACCAGAATTACCAAAATGCCCTTTGTAGCCTAAATTTTTTCAAAGCCTCCAAAATCATTCCAGACACTCCCGAAACCAATCTTGACCACTCATGAAGTCTAATTTGACAAATTTTGACCAAAATCACAATTTTTCCCTTTAAGGCCCATTGACTGCAAGTCCATCCCAATTTCCAGCAAATTGCTTTTAAACTTCTCTATTTAAATCTGAACCAAATTACATCAAGACTTCAGTTTCAAACTTAAATTCCAAGCCCAATTCAAAATCCCCAATTTGACCCAAACTTTAAATTTCACCAAATTGAACCCCATGCCCTGTCCAATTTCCTCAATTTTGGATTCTAAACTCTTTGTGACATTCCTCCACACCATATTGAACTATCAATTGGCCCTAGCCTAGCCTTAAACCTAGCCCAAACTCAATCCAAACAAAAACCCCCTAAATTTTGGTCCAAAATCCAATATTCATTAAAGTGAACCTTATGACCCTTTAATCTTTAAACCAATTGACTTCTCAAAGCTTTGTGATAATGCCTTATGTTAAATCAATCATTCAATTGGCCAAGTCCAAGCTTTAGCCAAGCCTCAACCCAAATTGAAGCTAACTCATGCATTTTTAACCCAAGCCTTAAAGTCACTTTGAACCATTTGGTTAAACCCATCTTGACCACCTCAGTTGCCAATTGGACCCTAAGAACTATCCTAGATGGTCTTAGCCCACCCTTATGGTGCCATGGACAAAGGTACATGATTTAGAGGATTACATCCCATTTTTGGCCAAGTGAAACATGCTTGATCTCAATTAACTAAACCTCCATCCTAATCACCATTGAACCAACCCCTTGGTTCCTTGACCATCTAGTCACCTCCCTTAGCCTAGCAAGCCGACCAAGTGGCCGAAAAACCCAAAATTGAGAAAACCTCCCCTTTGGTTTGAACTCCATTGAACCCATCCAATGTGACTAGCCCTAATTGGTCATTGACGTTGTTCAACACTCCATCTAAGCTCTCATTTGAACCAACTGACCACCTCTTCATCCTCTATTTGAACTTCCCACTCTAAAACCAAGTAGAGATTATTTCCATTTGCTTGGGGCGAGGTCCCTAAACTGCTCAATCCAAACTTTTTCCGTCATTGAAACCCACTACCAAAGCTCAATTTGGAGTTCAAAAACTAGGACTTTTTATGTCCCTCAACAAAACTTCATAAACCTTCAAATTAAACCATCCTTAAGCTTTCCTCAAATCAAATGATAAAGTCTTCCATCGAAATCCTATTGTCTTGAACCCTCTAACCTAGTTATAGACAAAAGCCAGACCACCCTCTGACTGAACTTATACCTAGACCCCATATCAACTCAAACAGACACTTATAGGAGGTTCGTTGGACCACAAGGAAGCTTCCACAAGCACACAATCAGGGTTTTACATATGGGACAAACGTATATTCCACTAACCCTAATTTTGCCCTTGGTTTCATTAATTGTAAAATGAACTTGTATTTCATAAGATTGTATCCATATAGATAGCTATAGGAACAAACCTCATGTGAGTTGGTTGAGGATCGAACGAGATGGACGGTTTTCTTGTTAAGTTAGTAGAGGAAGATGTCCGGGAACAGTTTAATCGCGTGTGTTAGGTCAGTTGAATGTTTGTGAACCGCAGGCCATGGGGAAACCCTAGGTAGAAAGCTCAATGAATGGAAATGTGCCGCACAGATAAGTACATAAATAGGGTATTTTTAATTTAAATTAATTCAAAAACTTAAAAAAAATCATAACTTGATGTAAAGAATAAAATAAAAATACCCACTTGCCTTGTGAATTAAGGAGAGTAATGTGGAAAAAAAATAAAAATTATTTTTCATGCCGCTTATTTTTAATTAATCAAATACCCACTGGACTATTTTAATTGTAATTAAGTAAATAGTGATCACCATGGCTTGAAACTTTAGTGTTTTATACCGCTTGTTAATAGAAATGTTCTCTAATTTTTCCAAAGTCATAGAACATCCCTAGTTAGGAAACCTTAATTTTCAAGCGTAGGGGTCCATATTTGCTTAAAATGATTATATAAATTAAACGATTAATCAGAAAAATATGAAGCTTGTCTTGGTAGGTTTCCTGTGGTCAAAAGAATCTAAGAAATACATAAAGTTAATTTAAATAACTGTGTATAGTCTTCTACCTAGTTAAACCATACAAACTCATACAAATTAATTATATAAATTTTTATTAAAAAATAATAAAATTGATTCCACACTGTAAATATTAATCAGTTTAACTTTCTATAAAGATTTGAAACTCATTTGAATTAATCTGATCACTAAAATCTATTTTGCAAGTAAAATGGAATTTTTGTATTAAAATAATTATAATAAATTGACTATAATTAGAAAATTATGAAAAGTAGTTTTGTGAGTTTTTTGTGATTAGGAGCACCTAAGAAAAGGTAAAGTTTTTTTAAAAATATATAGTTCATTTTTTAGCTACTTTTTAATTAAAAATAATTAAAAACTGCAAAAATATTAAAATGTCCAAAAATGTACATATTTATCTCTGGATCACTTCAGACCCATTTAAATATTTTTCTTATTTTTTCAAATTTAAATATGTATTTTTCGGCACTAAAAAGTTAAGGAGTTGCTCATTGTAAGCTGTCGGTCGCCTGAATTGAAATCTAGTCACCCGCTTCGGAAAGACATTTTAATTTATATATATATATATATGTATATATAACTTTAGAAAAATTTAAAATCAAACTGTTCCCATATTTTTCATAGTTTAAATGAAAGAGCACTCTACCTCAGATTTTGTATCTATCTCAAAAAATAAACACAACACTTCAGGGTGAGGCTCGATCAAATAAACTAAGAGATATGTAACGTCTGTTTGGTTTGCGAAACCTTTTTATTTACCTACAAGTTTCCTTATTTAATATAAAAAATAAAATAGGGTTTATATTAAGCTGAGTTTGGAAAGGCTTTCTATAAGGGCAAGCCCCTATAGTTAATTATGTCTTAGATAAGTGAAGTCACATAAGAAAACTCTCGATAAAAAACATGGAATATTATTTTCAAAGAGGTCAAAAGGATAGGACTTTTCAACGAGACCGCACAAAGATGTGTGAAAGGGGAATAATTTAAATTTAGAACATTTATTATGGATCCCATAGGAGGAAGAACTAGGGGATGTCATATATCCGGAGGAGAACCTCGGTGACTTCCTAGTCTATCCTATTATTTGGCTTCAATTTTGAGGAAAAATTCTTTAATTATTTCATCCTCCCAATTTTATTAACTTAGGGCTTACATTTGTGTGAAATGATCACACAAATAGCTTAGAAGATGTGAGGATTTGGTCATGAAGAACAAAAACCCCAGAATGCTAAGACTAGTTAGGGATTATATTTTGTAGCAGAGCTATACAAAAGCCTAATGATGAGGTGAGGATTTATGTTGCATAAGCAAACAATCTCAAAATCCTATGGCTTGGATGTTTAATTTTAAAAAAAGATATGTTGATGTAGATCCTCCTTCTATTAGAGATGGTTGTGCTGCTCACAATGCTAGCTCCAAGCTCCTCATCGTGGTGAGTTTAATTTTTCTAATGTGTTAGGTTATAATGTCAAATCAAATGTCCCTATGGTTATATTTCTTTAAATATTAGGAGGTTAAATTAAAGTTGATTAGAGTGACACCAGTTAGGATCCTACGGTTCCCTCTTTCTGGTACCACTATTTTATATTGGATTCACTTAGTCCAAATGAATTTACTAAACTCAACTTAATGAGTTCCATAGTTTCATTTAGACCATGGGAAGCCTCTTTAGCAACCATAGGTTACCTCCTCTGAGGGATTCCCGGTCATCTGATAGAGACATATTAATTTAGTTGTAATTGTTGGTTGTGTTGTTTATGATTAAATTTTGAGTTGTCTTATATTTTGAATGTTACGGTGGTGAAATTTATCTTGGTTGATTTTAGTTTTGGTTTTGGTTTTACGACTATCCTAACAGTTTTGGTTTTCATGAAGAGTGTCATCATTGTTTAACATGAAAGTTTTGTAAGTATAAAAATACAGTGTGAAAATATAAAAAAAGACGGTACTACAAATTGTAAAAGCATACTTGGCGAGTCTTCTCGTTCCACCACCTGAAAGGTCAGTACTTGCAAGGCATGTACATAATGTTGCAAGGAAGTTTAAATTGCTTGAGTAGATAAAGGTTTAGCAACCAAAAGCCAGGTTATGTATTTTTTGGACATTGGAAGATCCTAAGGGATAATTTTAGAACAAAATATGATAAGTTCAATTTGCTCTTCAAAATATCTAGAAGATTTCAAAGTGTGAGGGAATGCCTGAGAACTACTTTGAGGCTCTTTTGAATTATGTCGAGTTCATTTTGAACTTATTATATTGTTCCATTAATCATCCGAGGTTTAAGTGTGCCAACCCCGTTGCTCAGTGAAACTTGACAATTTGATTATCCCAAGGATAGGATACTCGACCACTCAATTGATGTTTCATTTAAGAGTTATATGAGTGAGCGCCCTTTAAGCAAGTTTAGGTTATTTAAATATTATGGTGCCCACAATTAAAGTCAGGTTTATAGTATTTGTCGATGTTGATTTCAATCATATTATTTTCTAAATCCAATCAATTAAGTTTAGATATTGAGCCTCGGCCACTACCAAGCCTTTAACAAACATGATAGGTGAAATAATGGTTATCCAAATTTTTGTTTAAGTGATGTGTATTCTTATTAAATAGTCAAACAATCCTCACCTTTGGGCTTAATAAAATTAAATTATCATGTTCTGTAACTTATGCCCCTCACTTAAGAATTATTTGATCATTAATTGACTTCCAAGTCATGAAGATTAGGAGGTTTATGATCTTGTTGATATTGTGCAAAGGTGGTGAGTGGATTTCTACCTTTTAATGCCATTGTGTTTTAATCATCCAAACATATTCATTAAGATCAAAATTACCCATTTTACCTTGGTTAATCCTAAATTTTGATTAAGGTGGCAAAGTCTAAAAGTAGCACTTTGCCGTTGGGGCTCTTCACCTCATAACTGATTAAACACAACTCAAATGACTTTGAGGGTTTAAAGTGTCATATCCATGTGGTAATTAAGGTATCAGAGGAGAATATGTGGGTTTTAAAAATTTTAATTTAATTTAGATAATTATTTAATTTTATAAAATAGGATTTTCAAAAGTTAATTTATTTAGTTTTCCAAAATTAATTTTTTTTATTTATGAGATAAGCTATTAGAGGTTTCCTAAAGTCAGAGAAATACTTAAGTAATATTTCATGATTTTTTTAATTACGTTATTTTTATTTAGTTTTTAATTAATTTTAATAATTAAATTATATAGAAAATGATATTTTTAATCACAAAAATCATCTTTATATGTTTAATAGGCTTCTTTGAGTTCAGGAAACTCAAAGAATAATATTTTATATTTTTGTGTTTTTTTTAAATTATTTAATATAATTATTCTTTTAGTGAGAATATATGAAAAATCATTTTTTAAGGCTTTAAAATTTATATTTTAACTTTTAAAAATTAGGAAAAATGTCCTAATGAATTCTAAGTGATCACGGGACATTTAGACACATTTTGAACCATTTTTGATATTTTTGGAAATCATGATTAATTTAATTATTTTTAATTCAAAATACCATTTAAAAATGAAATATTTTCACAAAAATATATACTTTTTTTTATTAAATGCCCCTGATCACAAGGAACTCAGAAAACTAAGTTTCATAGTTTTTCTAAGTTTAGTTGACTTAATAAAATTATTTTTGTACAAAAATACAATGTTTACTTAAAAAATCTATTCCAATGTTTAAATTAAGCCAAATAATTTTGATATTTTTACACTGGATAGATATGATTTTTATGGATAGTGGAAAAGTGATTTTGTCAATTTTGTATTGGTATTTAATTTACAAAAATTAACACAAATTATTTTCATTTAATTAAATATACAAATTTACAAAGTAATTCAAAACATCATAATATTTTTTCTAGACTTCTCTAATGGTAGGAAACCTACTGAAATTGTTCTCATAATTTTCCAAGTGATATTATGATTTATATAATTAAAACTAGCTAGAATGGTCACTTTATCTTGAAAATTAAGGAAAGAAGCATAGAGATGCCCTCTGACCTTGGAAAAATCAGAGAACCTCTCCTCTATGATGGGAAAAAAACACTCAAAATTTCAAGTCATTATGAAATATTTTAAGCCATGGAGAATTAAAATACCACATAGGGTATTTAATTCATTAAAAATAATTTATTTAAAAAATAATTTTTATTTTCTATCCACATTATTTCTCTGTTCACTAAGCAAGAAGGTATTTTATTTTATTTTTATGATTTTTCTAGAGAAAGATATGGATTTTTGAAGTTTAGGTATTAGAAATAATTCAAAAAAAATTATATTTTTCAACCTATCCACGCGGCGCCAACACATCCTGCAGCGGCTCTCAACTCACATGTGGTGCGCTCTCATTTGACACCACCATCCACTTCAGCTGTGATGCGGATCGTATTCATGCACCATCAGCTCGTCCGGCTTGATCTCCTTCATTGATTGGATACACACGCGATCGGACAACTCTCTGTTATCGTTCCCAACTGACCTAACCTGTAAATCGTTCACACTAAAACCTTAATATCTTCATCTAGATTTAACCAAATTGCATGGGGTTTGATTCTAAACCTTCATCTACTCAAGACGAACCCATGTATGTGGTTAATCAAGTATAAAATCAAGCCATTACAAATGGAGAATCAAAATAAGCTTTGGTTAGGATTTGAGCTTAATAACTTTGTCTGAGAGGGGAGGCCTCAATCAAATGGTTATGGTAGCTTTAATTGGACCCAACAAACCTTCGGATGAAGGCTTTTGGCCTGGTGAATTGTCTATGTATGAATTCGATCATGCTCAATTTTAGGTGTTGGTTTAGAGTTAGGTTCAAAGCTTTTTAAGAGGCAGCTTTGATGGGGAATCAACTCCTCTCATTGTGGGGATGGTGTGTGAACAATTAATTTGAGTTTGGTGGATTGTGGAGAGGTGTCCTGGTTTGAGCTGAAATTTTGAGCTGAAAATTGAGCTTCCAAAGTGAGGTTCAAAGGGAAAATGGTGACAGTGAGCTTAGGAGTTCTTGGAGAGTGTCTGAGAGCAATTGGACATACTTTTCCGAAGGATTTTAGCACACACCTTTCCTTAACCATGGAGGAGCTGATTAAAAAAAGTAACTTAAAAGGGAGCTTGGGGTCAATTGATGGGTGCAAAGAGTTTCTTAGGTAGAGGGTTTCAAAGCGCTAAAGCCAATTGCAATTGGCTAGCTAAGGTGTGTGAATTTGGGTTTAAATTTGAGCTTAGTGCTCTTGGTTTTGGTGTTTTCTGGCCACTAGGTCAGCTGGTAGGGCCAAGGGGTGGCTAGAAGGTTTGGTTAATTAGGGGGAGACTTAATCATAATTTAACCCCAATGGTTTCTCATGATGGAAAAATATTTTGTTTAAGACACAAAAGTGGGAATAAATCCCTTAATTTAGGGATGCATTGGTTTATAGCTTGCTTAGGTAGGTTTAGTATAGTTTAGCCTTGTCCAAAGGAGCAGCTTAGTGGCTGTGGAAACCTTAATTTGATCACTTTAGGATGGCTAAGTCAAATTTGGTGTATGAGTTCAATTTGGGCCGAAATGACCAAAGGTTGGGTTTAGGTTAAGCTAGTCATGACTTTGAGCTCAATTGATTGATCAATATTTTGTAGATGATTGTCAAAAAGATTTTTGGTGAAGGATTGAAATAATTTTGAGTTCAATTGAAAGCTCAATTTGAAGGATTTTGTGATTTTGGTCAATTTGGGCAAGTAGGACTAGACTTAGGTCTAGGTTGAGGTACC
>NEWO01000897.1:20195-31459 GCA_003013225.1 Phalaenopsis aphrodite
AATAAAACCATAATACTAATGAAATAACACCGGACTAACACCACATTGCCTTCTCAAAACCATGGAGGGCTCCTATTGGTCGTGCTTTCCATGCGCTACTCTGTCAGCCTGCTGTTCATGCTCCAATCTGTTGTTTGACTTGATCTCCACCATTCACTTTATACACGCACGAATGGATGACATCCATGCATCATCCCAAATGAACCCTTGCTCTAGGACCATCCACACTAAAAGGCTAAGATCTCCCTCAAATGTTAATGAAATTAAGCACGGTTTATTCCTACACCTTCATCTAAGTGAGGAGGTCACATTTATACAGCTAGGTGGACTTAAGTCTTCATTTTCTTCATAAAAAACTAAAACTGAAGCAAAAAGAAGGGTTTTCAAGCTATAATTTTGATGAAGAGGTAGCTTCACTTGGGTCCCACAAACCTCCTTCAAGTGTTGGCTTGCTCTGAGAACATGTTCAAGTTTGAAATCAACCAAAAGGTTGTTTGGATGTGGTCGAAGACTAGGTTGGAGGGCTTGTGACAAGGGGCATATGGTTGAAAATGAGTTTTTAGGCTATAGGAAAGGTTTGGAATAATTTATTTGAAGTTTTGGTAGAATTTTCAGGATGGTCAAAAAATGGCCTAATTTTTTAGCTTCAAAATTAAGGGTTTTTTGGTCTTGGCCATGAAGGTGGCCATTTTTAATAGCGAAGGTGGTGGTGGGAAAAGGTGCAGAGGTTAATTTTGTGTTGAGGAGATGTAGGGATGTAGGATTGTGAAATCCATTGTGTTGTGTCAAGTATCCAAGGGTTTTGACTTTAAATGGAAAGGGTTTTAGACCATCTTATGTTTTAACAAGGCTAGATCAATAAAAATGGGTTTGGGTGTTTCCAAGTCACTGGCCACCATGGAGAAGCTTATGGTTTAGTCTTGTCATAGTTTCACTTTTAGGTTAAAGTAAGTCATGAGTGGGGTTAAGTACTTTTGGAAGAGTTCCCATCTTTTGCCATTTTTAGAAAGTTAGCTTGTACGAGGTTTGCAGGGTTTAAGCATTTTTATGAGAAGAAATTTAGGATTTTACATCAATCAGGTGGTATTACATGTTATTATTGTGATTTTATCGGAGTAGTATCAGGATTAAACTGTGGAAATTGTGTTATTAATGGTGTTATTCGACATGTTATTGAGGTATTATGGGCTTAGGAACAACAGGTGGTGTTATTGGCATGAAAGCACGACAATTTCTCGGTAGTATTGGTGAGAAAATGGAAAAGCGGGCGCTACTATGGGTATATTATGCAGTGAACCGGTGTTATTGGGAGGAGTTGTGCGACATAACATGTGTAGTGTTATTAGTAGTGTAATTTCGGTAATATTCTGGTGTTACCGCAGTTCAGAGGTGAGGGGTGTTATCGATGGCATTATTTTGGTAGTATTCCAGTGTTACTGTAGTTTTAAGGTGAGGGGAGTTATCAATAATATTATTTTAGTTGTTCATTGGTATTATTGATGAGGAATTAAAGAAAAATGAGTGGATTGCGCAACAACATCGCAGTATTAGAGGTATTACAGTGACGATGTGGAGGCGATATTATTACAAGTGTTAGTTGGGTAATTTATGGTGTTATTGGGAGGTTTATTTGTAGTTTTGTGGTGTTATTGCGACATTGAAGTGGTGTTATTGTGGTTGAGTCTAGCCCAAATCGAACCCAAATCTATCCTAAACCCTTTTCCACTTCAATTTAACTTACAGGCTCATAGCACAACACAATTGATGGTTTGGTGAGTTTTTTTTAGTGGTTTTTATGAGGGAATTTGAAGTATGAATTTGGCAATATTGGGTTTGTGTGGAATTTAATGTAAATTGATGTGGCTTTGAATTTGGCAGGGTTGAACTTAATTTTGGGTTGAAAAATCAGATAATTTTGAATGGTTTAGAGTGAATTTTGGAAATGGGTATTCAAGTGAGTGTGTGCATGACCAAGCCACCTAGGGATGACATAAAACCAGTTGATCATATGATAACTCATTTTTTGAGACTTCTCATGTTGGTCCTACCCATCTCAAATAAGAATTGAGGGCTTGAGACCATCTATGTGAACTTCACAAAAAGAATCAAGAAGTGGCTGGAGTTTCTATGGGGGTTAAATCTATTACTAGATTTCTAGGATAGTTATAAGGAAAGATCTATAACTAGATCCTAAGTCCTAAGATGAAGACTAATCCTCACAAAAAAATGAGGTCAACAAATAGACCACCAATATGCGTGGTGTGCTTAACAAACACATCACGTGCAATAGTGTTGACAAAATCAAACAACAAAATCAAAGAGCTGTTTAAGTAGAACTACTTATAACGGGTCAAATATCAAACTGAATTTGATATTGAATTTGAGTTAGTATTTACACCCTGCAATGAAACCCCTGCCCGAAGGAGCACATGAAAAATCCTATCCCAAAAAAAAGAGGGCAGACACATATTAAGTAGCGTTCCATTTTCTTTCTCAATAAACAACATGAACTTCGGCGCTCGCTACTCCACTCATTCCATTGAATTCCCCTTTCAAATTAGGAAAAAATATTACATTAGTATTATGCACGTTGAAGTAACGTGTGTACCTAATAAAATCACGCCACGACACCCCGCGCGACATGAAAAAAAAAACGGCGCAGTAACACGAGGAATATTTCCTCCTGTGTTATTCATGTGTTATTATGTGTTATTCATGTGTTATTGAGTGTTATTCATGTGTTATTGATGTGTTATTGTGTTATTATAACACTAAAAATATTCTCATGTGTTATTGTGTGTTATTCATGTGTTATTGACGTGTTATCGTGTTATTATAACACAAGGAATATTCCCAAGAGACAATAACACACGAATAACACAAAATAACACATGAGGGAATATTCTCCGTGTTACTTCGCTGTTTTTTTTCTCTGTTGCGCGGAGTGTCATGGAGTGTCGTGGCGTGATTTTATTGGGTACGCACGTTACTCTACATGCGTTAGTACTGATGTAATATTTTTTCTCAAATTACGACATTTAACCGTGGTAGCTTCACTACCATGTGAACTTTGCTTCAGTAATATGCAGCTAATGAGCGTCTACGCTCCTTCCTGCTCTTCTCGCTGGCCGCAGCAGAATCTTCGTTGTCCCTCGGCCTTCCGAGCCACATCTCCAACCCTAGTCCTGTCGGACTTTTATGTGAAAAGAAGACGGTGCTTCTCTAGAATCTTCGCTGCCAAACATCAGCAGGAAGCAGATAAGCCTGTGAAGAAGAAGTCGGGGAAGCGGAAAGGGCCAGAAAAGCCGCATCTTGTTGGCGATGAAGCCGCCTTCCACTTGAAGTCTCCGGCTGCTGGTCGACAAAGCAGAAATCCCTCTCCCGTCCCTAAGCCGCCTGCAGGATTTGTGCTCGATAATTGTGGCAGGGTCCTTTTGACCTGCAACAAACGAATAGCCACCATAGTAAGTAGCTTTTTCTATTTTCTCTTCTCGCTGGAATCTATTTCAATTTCGGGATGGTAGACGTGTTTAACCTTTTAAGGGCTGTATGGTAGCAGAACTTGAGCAGAATTTAACCTAAATCCTGCCAATCTGCAAAAATGGCAACTTTAAAGGGTGGAGAAGTGTCAATGGGAGCAGTTATGAAGAATTCATGAGACTTACGGATTTAACTTAAATGTAGCCAAAACTTGGATTTACTAAATCTGGAATGTAAGGCAAAATTGATGAGAAACTGGCTTTAACTTCTATTTTGGCTCTTTGGCAGAATTTAAGTTAAATCCGTCTTAAATCCTGCCTCAAAACTGTTATCAAGCGGCCTCTTAATCTCCTAATCTACCAAAGAATAGACGATGAGCTAGTGGTTTGCAACTTGAAACCCATACCCTAGTGTTTTATGGTCTTGGACGACATGTCAAAGAAGGAGACTGGGTTAAGACCTCCTTGGCCAATTAGTGGAGAGAAGAGGGCAGAGCTTAAAGAAAATAAGTTAGATGCTTCAACTTAATTTTTAATATTATAAAGCTTGCTATTTATAAAAATTGATGAAATTCATATCTATGGTCAGTCTAAATAAATGCTGCTTAAAGAAAAGGGCAGAGCTTAAAGAAAACTTTATTTTAAATATCTTAATAAACATTTAAAGTATGTTGACCGCCACTCACAAATTGGAAATTTCCATCAAGTAATGTTCTCCTCTTAATTTTGTGGAGTGTTTTTAGGTTTGTTTCTTGATGTTCTCCTCTTGAGTCTGTCTCTTTTTCTTCTTGGCTGCATCTGTTTCTTTGAATTTTAAATTGTAATTTTGTAATTTTAGTGCCTCCTCAAATTGTATTTGCAAATTTATCCTTCAAGTTTATCTAGTTTAAGGTTGCAAATTTTTTTGAAAGCCTCCTGGATCATAGCTTCACGAAAAGTATGTGATCACAAAAATTTGATTACTTAAAAAGAGGATCAACACTTTTCTAATGATGGTAGACTTAGTTACATGAAAACATGATTGTTATTTATGCAGGCTAAATTGTTTGTCCATTTTATGTGATCATCTCTTTTGATGATCCTTTTAATGATGAAAACTATTTGTATATTTTTCTTAGGCAGAGCTCGTCTGCATAATTTTTTTGGTATAACTCATTTGCATGACACTGCATTGTCTGTTGAATTTGGCATGCTTCGATTAATCATAGATTGATTAATTTTTGAATGAAGTAGAAGCTATGTGCTATAAAAAATATCCTTTTCTTATAATTTGAAGCATATTCATAATACCTTTTTTTGAACCCATCAGAATAATATCATGATTAACCACCTTTGATATTCACTCCATGGTTCACTCTGAACCAAGCGCTATCTACTATCACAAATAGTTTACCTTTCTTCTTTTCCTTTGAAACATCATTATAAAAGCTTGCTGCCTCCTTTGAATCCATGAAACCTCTCCTAACATCATGTTTTACTTTCTTTGATATTCATTTGGCATTCTCTGTTTTCCTTTTGAGTTTTATTCATGCTGCCTTAGGCTGTCACATGATATTTGAACTCCTTTGTGGACATTCCAATCAGTAGATCAACAAATACTTTTTATTGCCTTTTTATTTATCTTTTTTTATGGTTGGCTCTCATCCTCTTCATGTTGTGTTTGCGGTACCAATTTTATGATAAAATTTTGAAAAGTAGCTATTCTGATAACCGTCAGACTTGCAATTTGGTTGGATATGCTTTTAAAAGTTGGAGAAAGATTATTAAAGTTCCTTCAACGATCATTCCTTGAACGATCTCTTATACATCTTTTCTTGATTAATGAGTTATTGTCTCCATAGAATTTTCTTGGATTCCCCTTAATTCACACAAGTCATGATGGAATTCTTTTTGGTTTGAACTATGTTCTAACACAAAATGATCTGGAAGTAGGGTGCAGAAGACTTATATAACTAGTAGGAAATATCTAAGTGAAGAAATAAGGACTGCATGGGAATTAGGTTAATCTCTCAATCTACCTTCGAGTACGGAGAGGATGAGTTGACAACTTTACTCCTTTGAATCCATCTTAAAGTTTTTTGGCCTTGGACTATGTGCCAAAGTGAGTGAGATGGAGAGAGACTAGGTTAAGGCCTCCTTGTCGCATGCGAGAGAGAGAGAGAGAGAGGATAATGATATTGGAGTTAACCCAAACAAAGATAGGAAAACCAAATATTATTGCTGAATTCAAAATATGAAAATACAATCTCTTAAACAAAAATAAAAATAATAATAAACACGATACAAACACAACTAGGATTTATCCTAAAGAGGTGGTGATTGGCTATGCATGATGGAGGGGTGTTGGATTGTTGTGGTTGGATGGCTGGATGGTGAAGTTGGCTACGGGGGGTGGCAACAGGATAGGAGGAAGGCCGTGTCAGGAAGGCTGAAGGCTTGGCTACTGTGGGATGGTAGTAGGCTAGGAGGAGGACTACCACAAGGAGGTTGATAACTAGGAAGGGGAATGTGGCTGATTGTAGGGAAGCGATAGGACCACAAGTAGACAACTGCAGTGGACTGCCGGGTGGCTACAATAAGGAGGGAGGATGATAACAACGAGGGAAAGGATGTAGAGAAGAATATATGAGGACAACCACTAATGCAGGGGCTGGATACTATTGGAGTACCACTCGACCCTTGGATAAAATCCTAAAAGGGAAAACCCGAGACGCTGATGATGTTTCGAAAGAAAATGCTAACAGACCCTAACACAACACGTATATAGGAAATGACTATAAACGAATGAATGATAAAAGAAAATGTGTTGAAAATTGAAAATAAAATAAAAGAAACGTCGTTTGGTTTGATTCTGCTCCGATCGCAGGATTCGGTGGCTGGACCTGTGCAGACACTAGATTGCGGGTTCTCTTTCGTTCTTGCATCACTCAATCTTCTGCATCAGTCTTCCGGGGATATATCAAAGCTTCTGTCTTCTCATAGTTTGGCATTAGGTCAGCCACGTTGAAGGTGGTGGAGCTACTGTAACTGTCTAATAATTTAATCCTGCAGATGTTGTCATTCCAAAATGCCTGAGTTGGAGTTGCATATAGGGTAATCTAATAATTTAATAAAATAAACGAAGTAACTCTTGAGCTATTAAATCCATAATTTGCCTCTTCCACTCCTAGTACATGGCTTGTCACATCCGATAAACAAATTCATTTTGACGAACTAACTCTGGAATGAAATATATAATATGCTGGACAACTTTCAATAGTAACCACTCATGAGGGGTTCATTCTTCTTCTCTGGAAGAACCAAGATCTCATTGTATGATGTTTTTTTTCACAAAACTCCTAAGGCAATTTCCAAAGCTGTTTTTCATCCCTTCTGTCTGACTAGTTGTTGGTGGTTTCACTAATGAACTCAATTTAATACCCAAATACTCTATACATTTTTTCATAAGTAGCTCAAAAATTTCTCATCTCTGTCATGTTGGATCTCTCTTAATAGGGGCAACTTATGAGGTAGACTATATATCTGAAAATTCTGAAATTTTTTTAGCTGGGGTTGTTATGTGTTTGGTGTCGGTTTCTTGAACTCATAACCCTCTAGGACAAGCAATGTTACTCTTGTTGAACTCTCTCATGGGGTCAGCTTGATTGACGTGTGTTTTTTCCTCATCAGTTGGAATCTGGTACTCCTTTGGGTTTTCACCTTCTTAAGTATCTATTTTATTCTCATCCATTCTTCAACTACTTCGGTGAAATAGAGATTTCTCTTGTTTGGGCAATTTGATGCCCTGTGCCCAAAACTGTTGGTTAAGACAAAATAGAGAATACTGGTTCGGTCCACTTGTTCTCCACTTTGAATTTATTTCTTTTCAGGTGGCATCAGCTTGGATGCTTGATTGGGTATACTTTTGTTGCTTGATTTTGCAATTAAACTTTTGCCTATAAGATGTGTTGCCTTAAGAACATGCCCAATTTGTAATAAATCGATAGGTACTTGTGCTGCATCTCTTGTTTCATCTTGGAATATGTAGTGATTTTATTTTTCTTTCTCTGCTAACATAAGTACTTTAAATTCTCCCAATGTAATGACACACTCTTTTTAAATTGGTGGTAGTTTACTTTACCACTATGTAGGGTGGGGCATATATATACTGTTGACCTCACTTTTGGTTATGGTTTAGTTTTTTCTTTTTTGTAGCTCAAGGTCTAACCATAAGACTTTACTATTGACTATTCCTAGAATACTAGAAAAGGAACCCTTACTATTAGAAATTCTACCATATTCCTGGCTCAACTTGAAGTTCCACATATTGGTCCTAATCTCTAGCACTTAGTAGATGGGGTCATTATGGAGGAGCTCAAGATGAATTCCCATAGGACTGCTTGCTCTTAGGGTTGACTCTGGGTGTTTGTCTGGTGCTAAGACACTCACTTGCACTCACTCTCACTCACAATCACTGACAACCCTAAACCCAAATTTTCCTGATTTGGTTCCTTGATCCTTTGGGAGACTCATGTAGATGGTCCCCTAAATCCACTAGCTCTAGGCTAGGGTTTAACTAAGAACAGTATATAGAGGACCTAAATGGGGTTTTCATTGGTCCATAGCTCATTTATGGTGGTTAGCTCCTCAATTCTACCCAAAATATTCAACTTGGTCTTTTGTCCGAAAATTCCCTAAATTATCTAGATACCTTTGGAGCCCTAAATTTGGCCAAAATTCTCAAAATTCTGAAATTCACCCAAAATATCCAAACTTGTTGAAAAATTGTTTCAAATATTTTGAAAATACCCAAATTACTCAAAACTACCAAAAAATGCCAAATTTACCAAAATTCCCCCAAAATTGCCAACGAAAATACCCCTGACACCCCAAACTTTCCCAGAACTTTCAAAATCACTCCAAATGTTTCCAAAACCCATTTGAACCCCTCAATTGGACCCAATTTGACCAATTTGATCATTTTGACCAAAACCCCCAAAATTGCCTTTAAAGGTCCAAATTCCCTAAATTTACCTCAAATGTCCATAAATTTGGTCCCAATTTCCCTCAATTTCAATTCTAAACTCAAATTCACCTTCCATATGATCAATTTAAACTAAGTCCAAGCTCAATTGACCCATGCCTTCAGCCCAATTTTGATCTAGGTCAAACCCTCAATTTTGGCTACATGACTTAGTCTCACCAAATTGAACCCCATGGCCTACTCCATTGACCTCAATTTGAATCATAAACTTATCATAACAATCCTACACATCAAACTTGACCTTCAATTGGCCTTGATGAAGCTTCACTTTCATTTAATTTTGACCCAAGTCTAAGAATCCCCAAATTTGCCCCAAATTGACTGTGTCCAAATTTCACCAAATTGAATGCCTTAGCCCCAAAATTGGCACCCAATTTATATTGGAAACTCTTCATAACATTCTTATTGACCATTTTCAACAATCAATTTGAATTTAGCCCAAGCTTAGCTCAATCTAGACTCAAGTTTAGCCCAACATGCCCAAAGTGATTAAATTTCCAAAATCCTTCAGATTGAACCCACAATTGAACTCAAAATCATTTCAATCCTTCACCAAAAATCTTCATTATAATCATCTAAACAATGTTGATCAATCATTTGGGCTCAGAGTCATGGCTAGCTTAACCCAAAACCAACTTTTAGCCATTTGGACCCAAATTGAACCTATACACCAAAATTGGCCTAACCACCCTAAAGTCACCAAATTTGTGACTCCACAACCACTAAGCTCCTCCTAAGGACCAGGCTAAACCACCCCAAATCCACCAAAGCATGCTATGGACTCGTGGATCCCCAAATTAAGGGATTCATTCCCTTTTTTAGGCCTTAACCACAAAATCTCCCCCATCATTGATTGCCATAGGGAGTTAATCATCATTAGTCACCCCCTGACCTTCCTGAGCCAAGAAGTGGCCACTCCCTGGCCGGCTAGCCACCTTGGTGGCCGGAAAATGGCCAAACCAAGAGCCACCACCATTGAATCAAACCCAATCTTAAACCTAGGGGCCAGCTCACCAAAATCAAACCTTAGAGTTTTTTAGCCCACCACCTAGGCAGACATTTGCACCCATGACCAGGCCCTGTGCTCCCCTCTCCGGCCATGGCTATAAATTGGCCCCTTCACGGCCAAGAGAGAGGTGCTGAAATTTTCTCAAGGAGACCCCTCTAAATTGCTCTTATAGCCTCTTTGAGACCTCCTCAGTGCAACCCAACCACTTCCTTGCCCGAATTCCTCCTGTCAGAGTTCAATTTTTGAGCTCAAATCCTTGCCAGAGACAAGACAAAACTCTCCACACCTCCACAGTGCACAAAAATCAAATTAAACTCACTCACACCTTCACCATAGTGAAAGAAGACTAAGCCCCATCAAACCCCCCTCCAGAGAGCCTCTACACTAGACTTTGATCAACATCCAAATTCGGCCTTGATCGAATTTGGGTTTAGACCTTTCACCACGACCAGAGGCACAACCCTAGCCTCCTTGGACCTCCATGAATGTGCCGAGCACCTCTGATTGAAGCTTCCCTTCTCAGAGCAAAGGTATTGAACTCCGCCTCTTCCCGAGCCTATTTTCATTCTCCATTTAATTAGAGTTGATTTAGTGACATGTTTTCCGTATGAATGTGTTCATCTTACTTAGAAGAGTCCATAGGATCAAACCCGAGGAGATTTGGTTGAGTCTAGAGGGAGATCTTAAGGTTTTAGTGTGAACGGTTCTCGGGTTAGCCTATTTGGGGACGATGCCCCACAACCGTTTGATCGCGCGTGTATCAAATGGAGCGCTCTGATTGCGCCGGATTAGAGCGTGGTCCATAAAGTGCGGGCTGACTCAGATGGCGGTGCCGAATCAGAAGACGCCGCGTGGAGCTTCGGAGATGCCGAGGATGATGCGGCGCCGCGTGTTTAAGTAGAAAAATAAGGAATTAAATAATTCAAAAAATGCTTCCTACCTTCAAAAATTCATATATTAGTGTAATAAAAATAAAAATATCCTAGTGCTCAGTGAACAGAGGAGAAAAATGTGAAAATGGTTTGAAGTTTATTTGATGAATATTTTATTTTTAATTAATTAAATACTGATTTGAGTATTTTAACTCTCCATGCATGTTGACATTTCATCATGACTTGATATTTTGACATGTTGTTGCCTCTATCTTGGGGGATATTCTCTGATTTTTCTAAAGTCAGAAAGGACTTCTAGGCAGAGATCCATATTTTTCAAGTTTATGTCTATTATTTGCATAAGTTAATCATAAGAATTAGCATGTGCTTAGACAAATCCAAAGAAATTTTGGAAGGTTTATTGACCAGAGAAGCCTTTCGAAAATTTTTCATAGGCCAAGTCATTAAGAACATACTTAAATCTCACAAAATCTTAAAACACAAAGAAAATTAATTTGGGAAAAATAAACATCTAAATGACTTGATTTTGATTCTACATTGTGATTTAAAGTTCAGAGAACTCCCCATAAAATTTTCAACATATTTGGTGCTCATTTGATAACTTAACTTGATTTTCTAAGTTAAATGATATTTTTGACACTAAAATGATTTTTAATAATTTAAATTTAACTCAAAAAATTATAAAAATTGGTTTTGGGAGTTCTCTGTAATCAGATGAATTTTCTAAAAATAAAATTGCAAATAAAATAAAAACTTCATTTTTGAAGCTTATTTTAATATTTAAATAATTAAAAATTAATAAAAATCACAAAATTAATAAAATTTATGAAAATGTTCTAAATTATTTCCTAAGCACTTAG